>SDVV010018176.1:0-13821 GCA_016164225.1 Gammarus roeselii
AGAAAATTCAAAGCGCGCTTCGCTTGTTGCCAGATTTGTTTGTAAGAATATTTCTCTGAATCATTCATTCCATCTGATTCATGTTCCATGGCTTTTAGTGCGTGGGTTATACAAATTTATTTGGCTAAATAAATATATGTTGCACTGCCATTTTGATTGGAAGCTGTTTGTACTGGCTGAACGGAAATGTTGTTATCTACAGAGATATGCAACAATGAGATCGAAAGATGCGATTGCTTATCGTAATAGTTCTTGTGATGCACGTATAATGCGTTTAGTGTTATTTAAAATAATGTAGGGTCAATCAAGGACCTCTACAACCCCTTTTTTGTTACTCAAAAAGTTAAAAGTGAATGAGCTTCTGTGAGCGATAATAGTTCAAGTGAACACTATGCTTTCTTTTTCAAGGCACAATCAAGCACCAAAAAACAGACACAAGGACAATGAGGCACGGTGGCGAGTAAGTAATCTTTGGTTTTGATCCCAACTTAACTGAAGGGAGATATCCAAGGTAATATAGAAGGGGAAAAGAAGGTAGATAGGAACGCCGGCAAGATTCTTGGTGGCGTTGTTAAATCCCGGTCATCTTAGGGGGACTTCAGTTTTCGTCTTGCCTGAAGACGTGTGTCCTCATGGCCTCAGTAGCAGGGAGTGAAAGGCTGCAACAGAACATAGTTGGCTAACAATGTGTGACATGGAAGATAATCACATACCATTCTTCCTGCCTCATACAGGCAGACAGATTGGGTGCATGTAATAAAACAATTTTAGATATCACAAGAGAAATAGCATACCACTAAGTTGTAGCTACCAGGAATTAAAAAATGGAAGTCTTAAGCTCCATAATGCATGAATTTTACTGGCCTTGACATTATGTTCATGTCCCAGATATGCATTCTGGAATGATAATAATTAAAAGAGAGGAGTCAATATTTAAAAGATGTTATTTACACTTTATAGGCCCTATATAGCTATATAATCTATACATAGGCATTGATCAAGGTAGGGTGCTACTCAGATTAAAAGAGTGCCATCATGTTAGCATAATTGACAATCTTGGTATGGCATTTGGCAGAGGAATCCCCCATAGCTAGCTTCCTGCCATACACTGTTGAAATCTTGCATCCAGGTATTTACAATAGTGTTTTGCTGCAGAAATCTGCAACTGTATTTATTAGTCTGCTCTACACTGGGGATAGTCTCACCTGTCTTCTGTGGAGCAGTATCCAAGGTAAGCCTAAGTTGCACTGGCCCAGGCTATCTAGCCTAGCTACAGACTATCTATAGGTTTGGCCAGTTAGTATTCGGTATGGGGACAATTTCCTCTGTGGCCACAGTATCACTTCCTTAATTTGTTTGCTATTTAGAACCTCCTTGCCTGTATTTGTATGTAAGGATCTGATAACTGCCACGAGAACTACGATCTTTTCCTCTCTCAGAAGAGTCTAGAAAAACCCCGCTCAGCTTGTTGACAGATTTTTGTAAAAGTATTTCTCTGAATTTTTTAAAAATATTTCTCTGAATCATTTATTTCTTCTGATGCATGTTCCATGGCTTTTTGTGCGTGGGTATATATATTTATTTAGTCAAAATAAATATTTGTTGCACTGCCATTATGGTTGGAAGCAGTTTGTACTAGCTGAACGGAAATGTTGTAGCTACCTACAGAGATATGCAACAATGAGATCAAAAGATGCGATTGCTTAGTCGTAATAGTGCTTGTGATGCACGTATAATGTGTTTCATGTTATTAGGATAATGTAGGGTCAATTAAGGACCTCTACATCACTAAGGCTTAGGTGTATTTTTATGTAGGCTATAATGATCTTAGACGACCTTTAATTAGGAAGAGGTTATTGATGGTGAATGCTATCATGTGTTTGGACGAACAGTACCTGCAGTGTTTCTTTTAGAATAAAAATCACGTCAAAAACTTTCTCATTAATTCCCCCCCCCCCCCAGTCAAGCGTTATATAGATTCCATGCTAGAAACTCAGCCATATCCAAGCAGTTTACAATATGACCAATTAGATAATGTAATCACGACCTCACAAAATGGGGCGAGAAAATTATCGCCGATGTAAAATCCTAAGCATGACATGTCAATTTATGAAGGTCTTCTGTCATGATGGTTGGGTGTTCGTGTCATCAGGCTCAGGATGACGTTAGGCGCGAGAGTGGAGCGGCGAACCGGGCTAGAGTGGTCCTGCCATTCAGATTGAACAATAGATGGCAACACTAGAGAGGCCAGGTATGTTGTTTTTACGTTGCTGAGTTATTTGATAATTACAGTTTGTTCCCTTACATCCGTACCAGGCTGGTACTATCTTTGCCTAAACTTGTCAACAATTAATATTTTGTTGCTGAAAAGTGCAATGCAATGCTTAATCACAAACTTCCCTTTAAACCAGGACTCAGAATATCAAGATCCCTGCGCCGCTTCCAAGATGCTGATTGGTTTCGCCTCCACTCCTTGTTGCTGCTTATTACGCGGATTGGTGGCGCCAAAAATCTTTGTTACTGAATGGTTCCTTTCAGAACGCCGGGAACTTGAAAATGGAGTTCCGCACTGCTTGTTGTCAAGTTGACGTGCGGGGGATTCCCGCCGCCAGAGGGAAAACTGCAGTTGGCGTGCGGTGGGATTCCCGCCGTCAGAGGGAAACTGCATCTACGACACACTTCCAATAGAAGTTAATGCAATGATCTAAAATATAATACCTTCATCTCAACAGACAAGACATAATTTACAAGATGTGAATTTCATGTTAGTTGCTGTGAGGGAGGGCAATGCAGAACTCGAATTCGCGAGCCCATGCAAAGTAATAGGAATGTATGTTACAACGATGTGAAGAATGCCCTGCTAAGCAAGGTGTTTCAGATTTTTGTACTCAATCGTTGTATTAACTCAACAGGAAAGTGTAGAAGATTACCAGTGGATTGGTACACATAAGTCAACTACTGATTTTTTTGTGAAAACTGTAGATGATTTTGTCGAGTCCTTGACAAACGAGATCGTTGATCTTACCAGACAACATCACTTTGATAACAGTCAGAGTTTGTATCTAAGAGGATTGAAATAAAATATTAGTCAGGATGAGGTCAGTGTAATCAGATTTTTCTAAATCTGATTTGATTTAGGCCTCATTTCCCTCGGAGACTCAACGTGAGTCATAACAGGCTCCCCCGTAGGGCTCGACGATCATGGATTCCAGTAGGCTCGCATGCCGTAGCGTGCGAGAAAAACACCGTTGTCAAAGTTAAAACGTTTTGAAAATTTCAACAGTGTCAGACGAACGCTGGTGTGCGCAAGAAAAACGTTGAGACAAAACGGATCTCCGCTTTCAATCGTTTCGAACTTCAAGAGTAACACGTATGCGCACCAGTGCGTACAGGTAACACCGTCGAGATTGGGACAAGGTTTACGGCTACACGGACGCAGAAAGCTCCGACAGCAAAGCAACACAATATTTATAACTACGCGGTATAGTTCGGTTACAGTAAAATTCCTATATTCAGGTAAGATTTAGACTCAGACGAAACGAATCCCCGCCTCCAGCCACTCAGAACCTCAAGAGTTATATGTACGCACGCCGGTGCGCACAGATAGTATCGTCGAAATTGGTACAAGGTTCACGGCTTCACGGATCAGATCATTTCCAACTACAACGCACCACAAGGTGCATAAATACGCGGTAAAGGTCATCAACAGAATTTTGATTTGATTTGAGCCTCATTTTCACCGGAGCCTCAACGTAAGTCATAATAGGCTCCCCCGTAGGGCGCGATCGTAATTGTTTCAGGTAAGTTCGCACGGTCTCGCAGGCGAAAATATTAGTCGTGTCATGATGAAATCGAGTACATATTTCAAATGTGGAATATTCGCGTACTAGCGCATACAAGAGAGTAAAGAGTTAACGCGTATCTTCGTATATGTATTGTTATCTCTGTGCGTAATGGGGTGGAGAGACCACCTCACTTGCACAGATGTTAGGGGAGTAGACAGCTTCGCATAGTCCGGTGTGTTTTCCGAAAACAATGAGCTTTTTCCGGTAGATTGGGTCAGTGAGTAGGCTTTGTAGGTTACAGGGGGGATTTAAGAACGTTCGTCGGGTTGCCGCGAGTGCGTTGCAAACCATCAGCAAGTGTTTCACGCTGATAGCCACTTGGTGGCAACAGGGACAAGGTGGCGCGTTTGGTCCAATGTCGACATCCATCAGGTGGTTGACAGTTATCCGTGTCCCGTGCACAAGCAGTTGATGAACACCTGGTCTTTTCTGTTGGTGAACTTTGTTTCCCATTCTCCAACTGAGGGATTTGACTGTAAGCATTTTTGTCCACTCTGTTGCCACATTTCATCCTATCGGGATGTTATATGAGAGTTGATGATAGGGAACCAGTCCCGGTAATGTATTGCAAAAAATAGTTCTTGGTGAGTAGATGCCAGTTTAGCAAGCGAGTCCACAAGTTCGTTTCCTCTTTTTTTCCCGCGCGCTCGGGGATCCAGCAGAATTCGACCGGCTGACCCGTCTCGGACATTACAAAGAGATCGGGCTGCAATTTACGTAGAATGGGATGTTCGTAGTGCAGTGTTTTAAGCTTGGTGAGGACACTCCGACTGTCTGAAAATACGACGTATTTGGGGCAACGATCCGTTTATGCAATAGAGATGGCTAGTTCGAGTGCGTGGAGCTCCGCAGAGAACACGGAGGCCTTTTGAGGAAGGGTGGCTGAGAGTGGGATGTCCCAGCACGCAGCGGCGGCTCCCACTCCGTCCGCGGTTTTGGAACAGTCAGTGTATATACGGCGGTGCTCTAAATATTCTTCCTCAAGTAGTCTTAGGAATTCCTGCCGATACGCGTTGGTTGGAGTAGTTGTTTTAGGGTATACTTGCAGGTCTAGGTTGACCGGTGGTGGGTTGATCTGTAGAGGTCCTTAATTGACCCTACATTATCCTAATAACACTAAACACATTATACGTGCATCACAAGCACCTATTACTATTAAGCGATCGCATCTTTTGATCTCATTGTTGCATCTCTCTGTAGGTAGCTACAACGTTTACGTTCAGCTAGTACAAACTGCTTCCAAACGTAATGGCAGTGCAACAAATATTTATTTGATTGAATAAATATGTATACCCACGCACGAAAGCCATGGAACATGCATCAGAAGGGATAAATGATTCAGATAAATATTTTGAAAAAAATCTGGCAACAACGCTTTCCGGGCAACAAGCTGAGCCGGGTTTTTCTAGACTCTTCTGAGAGAGGGACAAGATCGTAGTTCTCGTGGCAGTAGTTATTATATCCCGGCATAAACATACAGGAAGTGAAACTGTGGCCCCAGAGGCAAAAGAAGACACCAGCGGAAGCTATATTGGTTGAAATCCAAACCTATAGATAGACTGTAGCTAGGCTAGACAGCCTGGGCCAGTGCAACTTAGGCTTACCTTGGATACTGCTCCACAGAAGACAGGTGAGAATGACAGTGTTTAATGTGTCCTATCCCCAGTGTAGAGCAGACTAATACATACAGTTGCAGATTTCTGCAGCTAGACAATATTGTAAATACCCGGATGCAATATTTCAACTGTGCAAAGGCATGAAGCTAGCTATGGGGGATTCCTCTGTCAAATGCCATAACAAGATTGTCTGTTATGCTAACATGATAGCAATCTTTAAATCTGAGTAGCACTTTACCTTGATCCATGCCTATGTATAGATATAAATATATAGTGTAAATAACATTTTACATCTGGGTCATAACATAGATGAAATTAAAGTGAGTAGATTCATACATTATGGAGCTCAAGACTCCCATTTTTATTCCTGGTAGCTACACCCATTGTGGTATGATATTTCTCTTGTATTAATTTTTATTACATGCACCCAATCTGTCTGCCTGTATGAGGCAAGCAGAATGGTATGTGATTACCTCCCATGTGGCACACCACTTAGCCAAATATTTTATGTGCAGCCTTTCAGCCCGCTGCCTTTCAGCCCGCTGCACGTGAACATCTTCAGGCGAGAAGAAACTGCATTCTCGTCAAATCACACAAATTCCAAAAAAAAGGTCTCTCCAAGGATAACAACGCCACCAAGATTTTTTTGCCGGCTTTCCTATCTCCCTTCGTTTCCCCTTCTATATTACCTTGGATATCTTCATTCAGTTAAGTTGGGATCAATAACAAAGATTTTACTTACCCCTGTCTTATTGTCCTTGAGTCTGTTTTTTGATGCTTGCCCATAATACTCAACCTCATTTGTAAGAAAAGGATTGCATAACTTGGAGTCAGATTGTGCCTTGAAAGTGAAAGCACCGTGTTCACTTGAATTAATATCGCTCACAAAAGCTCACTCACTATTAACTTTTTGAGTAAAGTAGGGTAAATTACCCTTCATTAATAAAAATTAATAACATCACCCAAGCTGGTGACCCGCACCAATAACAGATCAAGGTCGACAGACAGGCAGACTGGGTGTAGTTAGTGAAACTGCACGAGGGAAATAACATAGACTCTAGAGGACTTGAGGTAGAAAAGCAGTCATAGATTTTTTTTTGTCATTGATACCGACTACTGCAGAGTAAGGTGCTAATTTTAATAATTAACTCGGCATCTATTCAAATTTGTTTTGTGTTTAAAAAAAATTGATACTCACTGAGTATGAAACAAACTGACACACAGGAAAAATATGTAACATCGCAATTCAATGATTTTGATAAAATTCTTCTACCAACTTGGTGTCAGCAGATTCAAAGCCACTGCGCAAGTGACCTGCTGGTGAATTCACAACACACACCAAAGCAAATTAGATACCCATTAAAATTCACAATTTTTGTGACAACCTTAGTGTTAAAAGCTCGTGCTCAACAACGAGTGGTGCAACCTCGCCTCAGTGAAAAAGAACTTTGAGGCATTGCAATATCACAGCACACATAGGAATTAAATTTATCTCAATCTCTCAACAAAAACAATTTGCATTTCACACCTTGGTACACATTCCACATTGACAAGACATTGCAATTAGAAATAATTATTTCCAGTCGGTCACCAGAATCACAACTTGAAAACCAGATCATCGCCGACCAAGCCCACACAATCAACATGGTGGACGACGGGAACCCTGACGACAACCTTATTGTTGGAAATCCATCAACTTCCAACAGCATAACTGCAAACAAGGGCTTTAATGTCACACCTTACCTGCCTGAAGGATCAGGTTTCTGATTTTACTTGCTAGAAGCCGAATTCACAGCACATGCCATCACAGATGACCAAACCAAAGTCCGGTTGACGCTCAAAGCCCTACCATCACAATTACGATTATCACTTCAGGACATAGTCATGAATGGAGGAAATGACAGCTACAATAAAATTAAAATCAAAATTACTTTTTTAAACACACCACCGGAATCAGCTCGCATAAGACAAATTCTGGACAAAGAACGACGAGGAACCCGCACAATGGCACAGTTCCTGGTCCATCTTCGACATCTTCTTGGTAGTGACTCGGAATCCGTTGCACACCACAACAGCCCGTTCTTGAAAGAAATGCTCATGAGGGAAATACCGATCAACATCAAATATGCCCTATTGGTCAACAATAAGACAACCCTAACTGAAATTGTGGAGGCAACAGATTAAATACTAACTGAATACCCTGAGTCTAACATTCCAGTAAACAACATCAGTAGTGTCCAGCCAACATCCACATCACAGCCACAACACAACACAGCTATGCACAGCGACACCACTCTAACTATCAATGCTCTGACCTCACGAATGTCAGAAATGGATTTCAAAAGTAGAGCACTCTCACAGGAAAAAGACCATCTTCTGAAAAGAATTGACCACCTGGAGAGAACAATCCACAACCTGGAGGACAATGTGAATAAAGAACAACAGTCATTCCTGACCAGACTGCAAAAGCAGGAACAACGACCACATTACAACAACCATGGAAACAGAGGAAGAAACACTTCCTACCGACGTGAACCTTCTGCAGAAAACAGAACGCGTTGCCATTTCCACAGGCGCTTTGGCACAAATGCTAGCACATGCATAATACCATGTGACATGAGCAACATTTTCAACAACCAGGAGGGAAGCTGAGATCCCGTGATGACAACACGAACACCGTCACGGCAATAACCCTCAAGAAGACTTGTCTCCTAACCATAATTGACAGAAAAAGCAAGTACACCTTCTTGATAGACACAAGTGCTGCCGTCTCTGTCATTCCACCTCAAGCAACCGACCTCAGAAATTAGGAAGTTAGCAACCTTCGCGCTGCCAATGGTTCCCGCATACCAATCTATGATCAGCGGCTGATGACCTTCAATATTGGCCTGCGAAAGGATATAATTTGGCCATTCATCATAGCCCAGGTTGACCAACCAATTATCGGTGCTGACTTGCTTGCCCGACACAAGCTTGTGGTAGAGCTACATAACAGGCGGCTCATGTATACCTCCACGAGCCTGACTGCCTTCGCAGGTCTGGCTTTAGCCGGTGCAACACTCAACACCCTAGGAAACGACCCACTACTATAGAAAATTATTAAAGAAACACAAAACCATCACAATGCCTAACACTGCATTGTCCAAATTTAAGCATGATGTGAGACACATCATCACAACAACGGGACAACCAGTAACCAGTATTTGTGCGCCCCAGGCGATTTAATCCTAAAGTCGCAGACTCGGCAAAAGAAGCCATAAAAGGAAGGCTGCAGGATGGGATCATCCGACCCAGTAAAAGCCCTTGGGCCTCACCATTACATGTGGTACCCAAAAAGGTTGGCTGGAGATTGTACAGAGACTACAGGAGTGTTAATTTCCAGACAGTACGCGATAGCTACCCCCTAAAACGCCTACAAGTCTTTTGAGCACAACTGGCAGAAAAAACCATCTTCTCAAAGGTTGACCTTGCCAGTGCCTACTTCCAAATCCCCATGGACGAGGAAAGCATACCCAAAACGGCTATCACCATCCCTTTTGGATCTTTTGAGTTCACTCGCATGCTCTATGGCCTCAGCGGTGCAGCTCAAACCTTTCAACGATTTCTTGACACAGTCCTTCGTGATATATCCGTCGCAGGACGCCCAGTCACGAACTTCAACTACTTGGATGACATACTAGTTGCCTGCTCAATTGAGACTGAGCATCTCCAAGACCTTGAAGAACTTATCACCAGACTAGCAGCTCATGGGCTAGTCATTCACCCGCTCAAAAGTGAATTTGGACGCCCTGAAGTGGACTTTCTTGGACACAGAATAACCTCACAGGGAATTCTGCCGTTGCCCAAGAAGGTCAAGGCTATCAACGATTTTGAGAAGCCCGTGTTCATCAAGACGCTCCGAACATTCTGTGGAATGATCCAGTTTTACAACAGATTCTTGCATGACATTGCCTCAGTCATGGCACCAATTAACACACTTCTATCGGGGAAACCCAGAAAGAATGACAAAATGGAGTGGAACCCAGAAGCAAACCAGGCATTCGAGAATGCAAAAGTAGCACTAGCTCAAGCAACAATGCTTCATCACCCATTGCCTGATGCACCAACTGCGATTGCAGTGAATGCTTCCAACACCACAGTGGGAGCAGTGCTACAGCAGCTCCAAGACAAAGAATGGAGACCGCTAGTTTTCTTCAGCAACAAACTACAGCCAAGGGAAAGGAAATACTCCCCCTTTGGTCGAGAATTGCTTGCAGCTTATCTATCAGTGAAGCACTTCCGCTACTTCATCGTAGGCATAGACTTTGCCATCATAAAACATTGGTTGGTGCACTTCACAAACGACAGGAACGAGACATCCCTCGGGAGAGCTGCCAGCTCTCCTACATCAGTCACTTCACAACTGATATCCGGCACATTGCTGGAGAAAAGAACCAAGTCGCAGACGCCTTGTCACGATGTCATGATCAAGAGGAATCAGCCACGCAACTGCCTCCTGAACCAATCGATGAGGATTGCGATTACCTTCTCACAGCAATATTCACGGACATTGATGAAGAACGACTTCGCACGGAACAACTTCAAGACCAAGAGTTGAAAGCACTACTCGAAGACGAGGATTCAACCTTCCGCCTACAACAAGTTGATGGAATTTACATAAACATATATGACAATGTGTGCCGACCTTACATTCCACAGACAATGAGCAAGGAATTCTTCCACAAGGTGCACAGCACCCTCCATCCTAGGAAGCGTGACACAGTTCAGCAACTTGCCACGCGTTATGTGTGGCCAGCCATGAAGAAAGACATCCGACAATGGTGTGAGCAGTGCACAATCTGTCAAAAAGGCAAAATAGGTCGTCACAACTTTGTTCCATCACAAACCATACCACCAGAAGGAGGAAAGTTTGCGCAGGTGCATCTCGATCTCGTGGGACCCTTACCTCACAATGAGGGGTACGAATACCTACTCACCATGATCGACAGACATACCCGCTGGCCTGAAATCTGTCCCATCAAAGATGCACGAGCCGAAACAGTCAGCAAAGCTTTCCTTGCCACCTGGATCTCACGCTATGGTTGCCCCATCAGCATCACCACAGACCGCGGTCCTCAGTTTGAATCAGCATTATGGACCAGTCTAATGAAAACCCTTGGTTCGGTGCAAATCAGGACCACCGCTTACCACCCTCAGGCCAATGGCCTGATCGAACGACTCCACCGCCGAGTCAAGGATGCATTAAAAACACAGGCAGATCCTCACCACTGGGTGGAAAAACTTCCACTCATCCTCCTGAGCATGCGAACCGCAGTAAAAGAGGACATCGGCTATACAGTAGCAGAACTCATGTTTGGAGTAAACTTGCGCCTTCCATGCGACCTGTTGGTCAGAAACCGCAATCCTGCACTGACCGACATCACCGAGTACAACCAGAGACTCCAAAGCTTCATGAACGAAGTTGGTCCGGCACGGTCACGACCAATTCAACCAGCAGAGGGGCACCTCGACCCCAAACTCAAAACAGCGACGCACGTCTGTGTCCGCACCGACAAAGTACGGCGCCCGCTCGAATAACCCTACGCAGGACCGTTTTAGGTAGTTAAACGAACACCGACACACCACACCATCAAGCGAAGAGGCAAAATCGACAATGTCCATGTCTCTCGTTTAAAAGCGGCCCATGGCAGAGACGACGTATTCCCTGAAAGGCATTCACATGTCAGGATAAAAATCAGAAACGTTCCGTCAACCACACCAGGCCCAGACCGAGTTCCCACACCAGGCGCAGCACGTCCAGAGGACCGGCACGCGCCACGAACCTAGACTACCAGACAACAAGCAAATTTACCACCACAAGCCCTCACAGGACGGCGAGTACAAATAAACCCTCAACCTCAAGTCAGGTTGTTCACTCAAACCACCAGGTCTGGCAGAGCAGTAGGAGCACCAGACCGCCTCAACATGTAGCTAACGCTGCGCATTTTGACGTCAGATAAGCAGGGGAGAAAACAATACTGCATCCCTGTCTGCAGTCTGAATGGGGAGTGATGTAGAGGTCCTTAATTGACCCTACATTATCCTAATAACACTAAACACATTTTTTCTCGCATCACAAGCGCCTATTACTACTAAGCAATCGCATCGTTTGATCTCATTGTTGCATCTCTCTGTAGGTAGCTACAACATTTCCGTTCAGCTAGTACAAAGTGCTTCCAACCATAATGGCAAAGCAACAAATATTCATCTGGTTGAATAAATATGTATACCCACGCACGAAAGCCATGGAACAAGCATCAGAAGGAATAAATGATTCAGAGAAATACTTTGACAAAAATCTGACAACAACGCTTTCCGGGCAACAAGCTGAGCGGGGTTTTTCTAGACTCTTCTGAGAGAGGGACAAGATCGTAGTTCTCGTGGCAGTAGTTATTATATCCCGGCATAAACATACAGGAAGTGAAACCGTGGCCACAGAGGCAAAAAAAAACCAGCGGAAGCTATATTGGTTGAAATCCAAACCTATAGATAGACTGTAGCTAGGCTAGACAGCCTGGGCCAGTGCAACTTAGGCTTACCTTGGATACTGCTCCACAGAAGACAGGTGAGAATGACAGTGTTTAATGTGTCCTATCCCCAGTGTAGAGCAGACTAATACATACAGTTGCAGATTTCTGCAGCAAGACACTATTGTAAATACCCGGATGCAATATTTCAACTGTGCAAAGGCATGAAGCTAGCTATGGGGGATTCCTCTGCCAAATGCCATAACAAGATTGTCAGTTATGCTAACATGATAGCAATCTTTAGATCTGAGTAGCACCTTACCTTGATCCATGCCTATGTATAGATATAAATATATAGTGTAAAGAAAATTTTACATCTGGGTCATAACATTGATAAAATTAAAGTGAGTAAGATTCATGCATTATGGAGCTTAAGACTCCCATTTTTATTCCTGGTAGCTACACCCATTGTGGTAGGATATTTCTCTTGTATTAATTTTTATTACATGCACCCAATCTGTCTGCCTGTATGAGGCAGGCAGAATGGTATGTGATTATCTTCCATGTGGCACACCACTTAGCCAAAATATTTTATGTGCAGCCTTTCAGCCCGCTGCCTTCCAGCCCGCTGCACGTGAACATCTTCAGGCGAGAAGAAACTGCATTCTCGTCGAATCACACAAATTCCAAAAAAAAGGTCCCTTCAAGGATAACGACGTCACCAAGATTTTCTTGCCGGCTTTCCTATCTCCCTTCTTTTCTCCTTCTATATTACAGTGGATATCTTCATTCAGTCAAGTTGGGATCAATACCAAAGATTTTACTTACCCCTGTCTTATTGTCCTTGAGTCTGTTTTTTGGTGCTTGCCCATAATACTCAACCTCATTTGTAAGAAAAGGATAGCATAACTTGGAGTCAGATTGTACCTTGAAAGTGAAAGCACCGTGTTCACTTGAATTATTATCGCTCACAGAAGCTCATTCACTATCAACTGTTTGAGTAAAAAAGGGTAAATTACCCTTCATTAATAAAAATATATAACTTCACCTAAAGATCATTCATGTTGGTTGGTTCATTTGAAGGATTCGGTAGGAAAGTTAAGGCTTAATAGCCTTACGATTGCTGTTTAGCGAGGTCAGCAGGTTGTCCACACGTGGGGAAAACTGTGGGTATATATTCATTTTAGCCGCGAAAAGGTGTTTATCGCCGCGAAAGAGCGTTTATCGGACATGTTGGTGATGTGGCTGATTGCCGGGTTGTTGTTTAGGATTCTAGTCTTGAAATAGTATTGTAGGGAAAGTTTGTCTTGCCGGAGCGGAAGTGGAAGTTCGTTAGCGAGCACGCTAAAGGATTCGATTGGGGTGGAGCGGAAAGCGCCGGTTGCGATACGCATAGCATTGTTTACGATGGACGAGGGTAGTTTTGACTGCTGAACCGTAGACAACGGCTCCGTAGTCCATGCGCGATCGTATTATTGGTCTGAACAACGTCATTCCGGTGTCCTTGTCGGCACCGAACTTCAGGGATGTTACCGAATGGATGAGTCCCGTCGACCTTTTGCAGCGAGTCGCCAGGGCTGCAATGTGGGGTCACCACGTGAGTTTGTAAGGGTTTGCAAGCCAAGTCCTGCATTGCTCTCCCCCACGTTAAAATTATGTATGTATAGATATACAGCCTTTAGTATTAAATTATAAACTGTACAAGGTAACATTAAGGTATCATACATATTTAAGTCATTGTATTAACCTCCACTGAAATGTGCCACAGATGCAGTATTCCCTCTGATGGCGGGATTCCCTCAGAGGTGGCAGTCCCAAAATTGTGTGGCGCCAAACAACCCTGGAGGGCAGCCA
>SDVV010018177.1:0-13820 GCA_016164225.1 Gammarus roeselii
CTTTATCTTACCTAAATTAATAGTTTGTATTTATACAACTAAACCGCGTACCTGTAAATATTGTGTTGCGTTGCTGTCGGAGCTGTTATTGCCCGTGTGGCCGCTGATCTTGTTCTAATCTCGAAGATGCTACTTCTACGCACTAGGGTTCGTACGTATCAAACGTAATGTTCTAAAGGATTGGAAGCGGAGGTCCGTTTCGAGAAAGCGTTTTTTCTTTTGCGCACTAGCGTGCGTCTGACACTGCTAAAATTTTCACATTTTTTCTAACGTTGAAAGCGTTGTTTCGTTTATTCCTCGCGCACTTAGGCGTGCGAGCCTACTGGAATCAATAATCATCGAGCCCTACGGGGGAGCCTATTATGACTCACGTTGAGGCTCTGGTGGAAATGAGGCTCAAATCAAATCAAAAAATCCTCTAGACGCTCTTCCTCCAGAGAATCTCATCAAATGTGCAAACAATACTTGCGTTAGCAGTAGACAAGCAAAGCCTGGAGAAATTAGCTTTTCAGGCTGATCGCATTATTGAGGTAGAGGCACGAAACGGCCCGTCGATTGCACAAATCAGCGAACCGGCAACAAACAGCAACAACGCGTGTAATTTCGTTCCGATGTCACTAAAGCCAGCGATGCCAACGTCGGCACTACAGTGCGAAATAACTCAGCTCACGGACATTATCAAACAATTCCAAACGAGCATCACGAGCCTAGATGCGAAGCACGAAAAGCTAGAGCAATCAGTCCGACGCGGAAGCGTAGGCTGCAGGAGAGCGCACCGATCGCTCAAAATCGCCGCAACAAAGCCGTTCAAAGCCCCGTGATAGCTCTAACTTCGATCCGTGTTGGTATCACTATAAATTTTAGCTCAAAGGCTACGAAATGCGACCTACCGTGCACTTGGACTTCGGGAAACGCCAGACGCGAGTCGTAAATGTAGCCAGCGATAGAGACTCGGGAAAATTCAAATAAAAAAATACAGTGATGAGGGTCCATTGTACAAAGACGCGCATTCAGTTTCTAGTCGGCACAGGAGCTTCACTCAGTTGCCTCCCAGCGACTGCAGGCAATAGATCCCAGGGCGCAGATGCAATGCTAACAGCTGCGAACGGCAGCAACATCGCCACTTACGTCCGCAAAACTCTAATCATTGAGTTAGGACTCCGTAGAGATTTTCAATGGGATTTTGTCATAGCTGATGTAACCATGCCAATTCTGGGCATAGACTTTCTAACCCAATATGGCCTCACCATCAATTTAAAAAAACGTGGTACTCCTCGACCCGACGACCAGTCTCACTACGAATGCCACGTGGGCCCGGCTCGATGCTGCGATGCGAATAGTCGGTGCCAGTGACCAAATACCGGACAGGTGGAGGGCGCTACTAAAAAAATACTCTGTTTTAACCGAGCCGAAAACGCTAAAACATTGCCCGCCTCACAGCAAGGTCCACTACTTACCAACAAAAGGGCCACCGCTATTCAACAGGCCTAGACGACTAGCTCCGGACAAACTCATCATCGCTAAAAAGCCGTTTGACAAACTACTCCGTTTAGTAATAGTTAGCCCTTCAGCAAGCCCGTGGGCTGCTCCGCTCCACATTATACCGATAGGAGAGGGATGGAGAGCCGCAAATGATTTCAGGAGGCTCAATTTTATAACAGAAGACGATGAAAACGAAATCCTTTACGTTCATGACTTTGCAGTACGAGTAGACGCGTCGGAATATTTAACTAAAGTAGATCTAGATTCGGCATACTATGTCATACCTGTCAACGATGCGGACATACCAAAAACCGATGTCACAACACCTTTTAGTCATTTGAGTATACTCGATTACCTTTTGGGCTAGAAGGCGCACCCCAAACGTTCCAAAGGCTCATGCACGAAGTGCTCAGAGGCATCGCCAATGCATACGCGTACGTACATGACGTGTTAATAACAAGCGAAACCGGAAACGATCTTTACGGCCACATTGAAGCTGTGTTGAAACGCCTTTAAACGTACGGCCTAGTCATCAACATAGCAGAGTGTAAATTCATCCAGGAAAACCTCGAATTCCCGGGTCATCAAATCGGCAGAGAAGGCATCAAACCGCTTCCGAGCAAGGTCGCAGCCATCAAAGACTACCCAAAACCGGCGGACATGCACGGCTTGCGAAGGTTCTTAGGCATGGTAAATTACTATCACCGGTTCCTGCCCCGCGCCGCCGAAACTTTAGCACCCGTCAATGACCAACTAGCAAGAAGGCACATCAACTGTAGTAGCTTGGAAATCTGAGGCAGAGAAAGCGTTCATGCTCATAAAAATTCAACTTGCTAACTACGCTGCTTTAAAATTCCCAACAGCATCAGAGCATTTATCAGTAGTAGTAGATGTTCAGGTGAAGTTATATATTTCTATTAATGAAGGGTAATTTACCCTTTGTCAATGAATAAGTTAATAGTGAATGAGCTTCTGTGAGCGATAATAAGTCAAGTGAACACGGTGCTCTCACTTTCAAGGCACAATCTGACTCCAAGTTATGCTATCCTTTTCTTACAAATGATGTTGAGTATTATGGGCAAGCACCAAAAAACAGACACAAGGACAATAAGACAAGGGTAGGTAAAATCTTTGGTATTGTTCACAACTTTTCTGAATGAAGATATCCAAGGTAATATAGAAGGGGAAAAGAAGGGAGATAGGAGAGCCGGCAAGAAAATCTTGGTGGCGTTGTCAACCTTCGGTTATCCTAGGAGGGACCTTTTTTTTTAATCTATGTGATTCGACGAGAATGCAGTTTTCTTCTCGCCTGAAGATGTTCACGTACTATGAAATAGTCCTGGGTTTCTTGGTGGCAGCGGGCCGAAAGGCTGCACATAAAATATTTTTGGCTGTTAAAGGATGCCACATGGGAGATAATCACATACCATTCTGCCTGCCTCATACAGGCAGACAGATTGGGTGTATGTAATAAAAATGAATACAAGAAATATCATACCACAATGGGTGTAGCTATCAGGAATAAAAATGGGAGTCTTAAGCTTCATAATGCATGAATCTTACTCACTTTAATTTTATTAATGTTATGACCCATATATGTATAATGTTATTTACACTATATATTTATGTCTATACATAGGCATGGATCAAGGTAAGGTGCTACTCTGATCTAAAGATTACTATCATGTTAGCATAATTGACAATCTTGTTATGGCATTTGGCAGAGGAATCGCCCATAGCTAGCTTCATGCCTTTGAATACAGTTGAAATCTTGCCTCATGGTATTTACAATCTTGTCGTTCTGCAGAAATCTGCAACTGTATTTATTAGTCTGCTCTACACTGGGGATAGGACATATTAAACACTGTTATTCTCACCTGTCTTCTGTGGATCAATATTCAAGGTAAGCCTAAGTTGCACTGGTCCAGGCTATCTAGCCTAGCTAAGAACTATCTATAGGTTTGACCTGCAGCAAATATTAGTTTCAGCTGGTGTCTTTCTTGGCCTCTGTAGCCACGGTTTCACTTCCTTAAGTCGTTTACCTTTAAGAACCTCTTTTCCCGTACGTTTATGCCGGGATATTATAACTATTGCCACGAGAACTATGATCTTGTCCCTGTCTACGAAGAGTCTAGAAAAACCCCGCTCAGCTTGTTGCCCGGAAGGCGTTGTTGCCAGATTTGTGTCAAAGTATTTCTCTGGATAATTTATTCCGTCTGATGCATGTTCCATGGCTTTTGTGCGTGGGTATACATATTTATTCAACCAAATAAATATTTGTTGCACTGCCATTATGGTTGGAAGCAGCTTGTACCAGCTGAACGGAAATGTAGCTACCTACCGAGAGATGCAACACTGAGAGCAAAATATGCGATTGCTTAATAGTAATAGGTGCTTGTGATGCACGTATAATGTGTTTAGTGCTATTAAGATAATGTAGGGTCACTTAAGGACCTCTACATCACTCCCCATTCAGACTGCAGCCAGGGATGCAGTATTGTTTTCTCCCCTGCTTGGCTGACGTCCAAATGCGCAGCGTTAGCTACATGTTGAGGCGGTCTGGTGCTTATACTGCTCTTCCAGACCTGGTGGTTTGAGTGAACAACCTGACTTGAGGTTGTGGGCTTATTTGTCCTCGCCGTTCTGTGAGGGCTTGCGGTGGTATATTTGCTGGTTTTCTAGTAGTCTGGGTTTGTGGTGCGTGCCGGTCCTCTGAACGTGCTGCGCCTGGTGTGGGAACTCCGTCTTGGCCTGGTGCGGTTGACGGAATGTTTCCGATTTTTATCCTGACTGGTGAATGTCTTTCGGGGAAAACGCATGCCATGGGCCACTTTCAAACGAGAGACATGGACATTGTCAGTTTTGCCTCTTCGCTTGATAGTGTAGTGTGTCGGTGTACGTTGAGCTACCTCATACGGTCCTTTGTAGGGTGCTTCGAGCAGGCGCCGTACTCTGTCGATGCGGACAAAGACGTGCGTCGCTGTTTTGAGTTTGGGGTCGAGGTGCCCCTCTGCTGGTTGAATTGGTCGGGACTGTGCCGGACCAACTTCGTTCATGAAGCTTTGGAGTCTCTTGTTGTACTCGGTGGTGTCGGTCAGTGCAGAATTGCGGTTTCTGACCAACAGGTTGCATGGAAGTCGCAAATTTACTCCAACATGAGTTCTGCGGCTGTGTAGCCGATGTCTTCTTTTACTGCGGTTTGCATGCTTAGGAGAATGAGTGGAAGTTTTTCCACCCAGTGTTGAGGATCTGCCTGTGTTTTCAACGCATCCTTGACTCGGCGGTAGAGTCGTTCGATGAGGCCATGGCCTGAAGATGGTAAGCGGTGGTCCTGATTCGCACCGAACCAAGGGCTTCCATGAGACTGGTCCATTATGCTGATTCAAACTGAGGACCGCGGTCTGTGGTGATGCTAATGGGGTAACCATAGCGTGAGATCCAGGTAGCAAGGAAAGCTTTGCTGACTGTTTCTGCTTGTGCATCTTTGATGGGACATATTTCAGGCCAGCGAGTATGTCTGTCGATCATGGTGAGTAGGTATTCGTACCCCTCATTGTGAGGTAAATGTCCCACGAGATCGAGATGTACCTGCACAATTTTTCCTCCTTCTGGTGGAATGGTTTGTGATGGAACAAAGTTGTGACGACTTATTTTGCCTTTTTGACAGTTTGTGCACTGCTCACACCATTGTCGGATGTCTTTCTTCATGGCTAGCTACACATAACGCGTGGCAAGTTACTGAACTGTGGCACGCTTCCCAGGATGGGCGATGATGTGCACTTTATGGAAGAATTCCTTGCGTATTGTCTGTGGAATGTAAGGTCGGCACACATTGTCATGTATGTGCATGTAAATTCCATCAACTTGTTGTAGGCGGAAGGTTGAATCCTCGTCGTCAAGTAGTGCTTTCAACTCTTGGTCTTGAAGTTGTTCCGTGCGAAGTCGTTCTTCATAAATGTCCGTAAATATTGATGTGAGAAGGTAATCGCAATCCTCATCGATTGGTTCAGGAGGTAGTTGCGTGGCTGGTTCCTCTTGATCATGACATCACGACAAGGCGTCTGCAACTTGGTTCTGTTCTCCAGCAATGTGCCGGATATCAGTTGTGAACTGACTGATGTTGGAGAGTTGGCGGCTCTCCCGAGGGATGTCTCGTTCCTGTCGTTTGTGAAGTGCACCAACGAATGGTTTATGATCGGTGATGATGGCAAAGTCCATGCCTACGATGAAGTAGCGGAAGTGCTTCACTGATAGATAAGCTGCAAGCAATTCTCGACCAAAGGTGGAGTATTTCCTTTCCCTTGGCTGTAGTTTCTTGCTGAAGAAAGCTAGCGGTCTCCATTCTTTGTCTTGGAGCTGCTGTAGCACTGCTCCCACTGTGGTGTTGGAAGCATCCACTGCAATCGCAGTTGGTGCATCAGGCAATGGGTGATGAAGCATTGCTGCTTGAGCTAGTGCTTCTTATGCATTTTCAAATGCCTGGTTTGCTTCTGGGTTCCACTCAATTTTGTTATTCTTTCGGGGTTTCCCCGGTAGAAGTGTGTTAAGTAGTGTCATGACTGAGGCAATGTCATGCAAGAATCTGTTGTAAAACTGTATCATTCCACAGAATGTTCGGAGCGTCCTGATGAACACGGGCTTCTCAAAGTCGTTGATAGCCTTGACCTTCTCGGGCAACGGCAGAATTCCCTGTGAGGTTATTCTGTGTCCAAGAAAGTCCACTTCGGGGCGTCCAAATTTACTTTTGAGCGGGTGAATGACTAGCCCATGACCTGTTAGTCTGGTGAAAAGTTCGTCAAGGTCTTGGAGATGCTCAGTCTCATTTGAGCTGGCAACTAGTATGTCATCAACGTAGTTGAAGTTCGTGACTGGGCGTCCTGCTACGAAGATGTCACGGAGGACTGTGTCGAGAAATCGTTGAAAGGTTTGAGCTGCGCCGCCGAGGCCATAGGGCATGCGAGTGAACACAAAAGATCCAAAAGGGGTGGTGATAGCCATTTTGGGTATGCTCTCCTCATTCATGGGGATTTGGAAGTAGGCACTGGCAAGGTCAACCTTTGAGAAGATGATTTTTCCTGCCAGTTGTGCTGAAAAGTCTTGCAGGGGTTTTAGGGGGTAGCTATCGCGTACTGTCTGAAAATTAACACTCCTGTAGTCTCCGCACAATCTCCAGCCAACCTTCTTGTGTAATGTAATGGTGAAACCCAAGGGCTTTTACTGGGTCGGATGATCCCATCCTGCAGCATTCCTTTTATGGCTTCTTTTGCCGAGTCTGCGACTTTAGGGTTAAGTCGCCTGGGGCGCACGAATACTGGTTGCCCCGTTGTTGTGATGATGTGTCTTACCTCATGGTTAGGTTTGGTCAATGCAGTGTTAGGCATTTTGATGGTTTCGTGTTTCTCTAGTAATTATCTACAGCAGTCTGGGTCGTCTCCTAGGGTGTTGAGTGTTGCACCGGCAAAAGCCAGGCCTGCGGAGGCAGTCAGGCTCGTGGAGGTATCCATGAGCCGCCTGTTATGTAGGTTTACCACAAGCTTGTAGTGGGCAAGCAAGTCAGCACCGATAATTGGTTGGTCAACCTGGGCTATGATGAATGGCCAAGTTATATCCTTTCGCAGGCCAATATTGAGGGTCATCAGCCGCTCACCAAAGATGGGTATGTGAGAACCATTGGCAGCGCGAAGGCTGCTAACATCCTCATTTCTGAGGTCGGTTGCTTGAGGTGGAATGACAGAGACGGCAACACCTGTGTCTATTAAGAAGGTGAACTTGCTTTTTCTGTCAATTATGGTTAGGAGACGAGTCTTCTTGAGGGTTATTGCCGTGACGGTGCTCGTGTTGTCATCACGGGATGTCAGTTTCCTTCCTGGTTGTTGAAAAAGTTGCTCATGTCACATGGTATTGTGCATCTGCGAGCATTTGTCCCAAATCGCCTGTGGAAATGACAACGCGTGCTATTTTCTGCAGAAGGATCACGACGGCGGGGAGTGCTTCTTCCTCTGTTTCCATGGTTGATGTAATGTGGTCGTTGTTCCAGCTTATGCAGTCTGGTCAGGAATGATTGTTGTTCTTTATTCATTTTGTCCTCCAGGTTGTGGATTGTTCTCTCCAGGTGGTCAATTCTTTTCAGAAGATGGTGTTTTTCCTGTGAGAGTGCTCTATTTTTGAAATCCGAATCTGACATTCGTGAGGTCAGAGCATTGATTTTTAGATTGGTATCGCTGTGCATGGGTGTGGTGTGTTGTGGCTGTAGTGTGGATGTTGGTGGAACACTACTGATGTTGTTTACTGGAATGTTAGACTCAGGGTATTCAGTTAGTATTTTATCTGTTGCCTCCACAATGTCAGTTAGGGTTGTTTTATTGTTGACCAATAGGGCATATTTGATGTTGGTCGGTTTTTCCTCGTGAACATTTCTTTCAAGAATGGGCTGTTGTGGTGTGCAACTGATTCCGAGTCACTACCCAGTAGGGGTCGAAGATGGGCCAGGAACTGTGCCATTGTGCGGGTTCCTCGTCGTTCGTTGTCCAGAATTTGTCTAATGCGAGCTGATTCTGGTAGTGTGTTTAAGGAAGTAATTTTGTCTTTGACTTTAATGTAGCGGTCATCTCCTTCATTCATGACTATGTCCTAGAGTGATAATCGTAATTGTGGTGGTAGGGCTTTGAGCGTCAACCGGACTTTGGTTTGGTCATCTGTGATGGCATGTGCTGTAAAATCGGCTTCTAGCAAGTAAAACCAGAAACCTGTTGCTTCAGGCATGTAAGGTGTGACATTAAAGTCCCTGGTTGGAGTTATGCAGTTGGAATTTTATGGATTTCCTACAATAAGGTTGTTGTCAGGGTTCCCGTCCTCCACCATGTTGATTGTTTGGGCTTGGTCGGCGATGATCTGGTTTTCAAGTTGTGATTCTGGCGACCGACTGGAAATAATTATTTCTAATTGCAATGTCTTGTCAATGTGGAATGTCAACCAAGGTGCGAAATGCAAATTGTTTCTGTTTAGAGATTGAGATAAATGTAATTCCTATTTGTGCTGTGTGATTGCAATTCTTAAAATTTCTTCTTCCCTGAGGAGAGGTTGCACCACTTGTTGTTGAGCACGAGCTTCTAACACCAAGGTTGTCACAAAAATTGGGAATTTAAATAGGTATCCAATTTGCTTTTGTGTGTGTTGTGAATACACCAACAGGTCACTTGCGCAGTGGCTTTGAATCTGCTGACACCAAGTTGGTACAAGAATTTGATCAAAATCACAGAATTGTGATGTTACATATTTTTCCTGAGTGCCAGTTTGTTTCATACACAAAGATAATGAAATTCTTTCAATACAATTTTTGATTAGTTGCTGAGTTAATTATTAAAAATAGCACCTTACTCTGCAGTAGTTGGTGTCAATGACAAAATAAATAAAAATTTAATCTATGACTGCTTTTCTACCTCAAGTCCTCCAGAGTCTATGTTATTTCCCTCATGCAGTTTCACTACCTACACCCAGTCTGCCTGTCTGTCGACCTTGATCTGTTATTCGTGCAGGTCACCAGTTTAGGTGATGTTATATATTTCTATTAATGAAGGATAATATACCCTCTGTCAATCAAAAAGTTAATAGTGAATGAGCTTCTGTGAGCGATAATAAGTCAAGTGAACACGGTGCTTTCACTTTCAAGGCCAAATCTGACTCCAAGTTATGCTATACTTTTCTTACAAATGAGGTTGAGTATCATGGGCAAGCACCAAAAAACAGACACAAGGACAATAAGAGAAGGGTGAGTAAAATCTTTGGTATTGATCCCAACTTAACTGAATGAAGATATCCAAGGTATTATAGAAGGAGAAAAGAAGGGAGATAGGAAAGCCGGCAAGAAAATCTTGGTGGCGTTGTCAACCTTCGGTTATCCTTGGAGGGACCTTTTTTGCAATGTTTGTGATTCGACGAGAATGCAGTTTTCTCCTCGCCTGAAGATGTTCACGTACAATGAAATAGTGTCCCCTGGTTTTCTTGGTGGCAGCGGGCTTAAAGGCTGCACATAATATATTTTTGGCTAAAGAAGGAAACCCTATGGGAGATAATCACATACTATTCTGCCTGCCTCATACAGGAAGACAGATTGGGTGCATGTAATAAAAAATGAATACAAGAAAATGTCAAACCACAAGGGGTGTAGCTAACACGAATAAAAATGGCAGTCTTAAGCTCCATAATGCATGAATCTTACTCACTTTACTTGTATTAATGTTATGACCCAGATATGTAAAATGTTATTTACACTATATATTTATGTCTATACATAAGCATGGATCGAGGTAAGGTGCTACTCAGATCTAAAGATTGCTATCATGTTAGCACAATTGACAATCTTGTTATGGCATTTGGCAGAGGAATCCCCCATAGCTAGCTTCATGCCTTTGCACAGTTGAAATCACGCATCCAGGTATTTACAATAGTGTCTTGCTCTAGAAATCTGCAACTGTATTTATTAGTCTGCTCTACACTGGGTATAGAACATATTAAACACTGTTATTCTCATCTGTCTTCTGTGGAGCAATATCCAAGGTAAGCCTAAGTTGCAGTGGCCCAGGCTATCTAGCCTAGCTACAGACTATCCATAGGTTTGACCTGCAACAAATATTAGTTTCGATTGGTGTCATTCTTCGCCTTTGTGGCCACGGTTTCACTTCCTTAAGTCGTTTACCATTTAGAACCTCTTTTCCCGTATGTTTATGCCGGGATTTAATAACTACTGCCACGAGAGCTATGATCTTGTCCCTGTCTACGAAGAGTCTAGAAAAACCCCGCTCAGCTTGTTGCCCGGAAGGCGTTGTTGCCAGATTTGTGTAAAAGTATTTCTCTGAATCATTTATTCCTTCTGATGCATGTCCCATGGCTTTTGTGCGTGGGTATACATATTTATTCAACCAAATAAATATTTGTTGCACTGCCATTATGGTTGGAAGCAGTTTGTACTAGCTGAACGGAAATGTTGCAGCTACCTACAGAGAGATGCAACACTGAGATCAAAATATGCGATGACTTAATAGTAATAGGTGCTTGTGATGCACGTATAATGTGTTTAGTATTATTAGGATAATGTAGGGTCAAGTAAGGACCTCTACAGATGCGTGAGCGACTGCGGCAGGAGCGGTCCTGCAACAAGCAGTAGATAGAAGGGTAGAACCACTAGCATTCTTTAGCATGCGTTTCACAAAGACCGAGGTTAAATACTCGACGTTCTCTTGAGAGCTACTTGCAGCTTACCTTGCAATAAAGCACTTCAAATATGCGCTTCTAGGAACACAGTTTCTTGTCTACACCGACCATCAACCCATAACAAAGGCGATTCAAGCTTCAAGTTTGAACAAACACTCCCCCCGCGAGGAGAAGCATCTGTCCTACATTCTTGAGTTCACTGCGGACGTGCGATACATCTGCGGAAGAGACAATGTAGTAGCCGACGCGCTCAGTAGAGCCAATGCGATGAATGGGGTCGCGGACCAAGCAATAACACTCGAAAAACTTGCCATCGCGCACCTCCACGATGAAGAACTTAATCCATGGTGGACGAGCAATTCGAGGCTTTTCAAAAAGGCGGAGGATACCCATACAAACTAGATTGCAGAAATGGCATCGTTCCGAAATCAACATACGAACGGTACAAAGGTCTCAGCATGACCTCGCCCATCCCGGCATCAGGCGAACTGTTCAAATAATTAGGGCCAAGGTCTTTTGGCCAAATGTGAGCAAAATCATTCGCAAACATGCTCAAACGTGTCAAAGTTGTCAGTCGGCCAAAATAACTCGCCACAATAAGGCACTTCTTCAACATTTTGTACAAGTCTCAGACCGTTTCAAAGCGGTCCAGATGGACATCGTTGGCCCGCTCCCGTACGTACAGCAATAGCTTCCGTTATTTACTAACTATAATAGATAGATAAAGCAGATGGCCCGAAGCAATACCGATAGCGGACACAACTGCAGAAACCGTAGCTAAAGCGTTTCTAATGAGTTGGGTAGCCCGCTACGGGGTATCCGAAACATTGACGTCTCACAGGGGCAAATTTTGAAGGAGAGTTGACAACTACTTTATGTAAGTTACTCGGTATCCGAAAAATCCAAACCACGTCGTACCATCCCCAGGCAACGGAATCATCGAAAGATTCCATAAAACCCTCTAATAAAGTCTCAAGTGCCAACATAATCCGCAAGATTGGCACACAAGCCTCCCGTTAGTTCTGTTAAGCCTGCGCACGGCGCCGGAGACAGAGCTCGACTGCTCTGTCGCTGAAATGCTGTACGGCAGCACACTGCGTGTACCAGGGGACCTAGTAGACCCCTCAAACCACACCGAATTGCCACCAAACAAATACGCTATCAATTTACTCAACGTCATGGCACGCTCAAACTTCACCCTCCACAATGAGCCCAAATCAATCAAAGGCAAATCGACCCTGTGCTCCAAACATGCACGCATGCATACATCAGGGTTGACGTGGTACAGCGGCCATTGACCAGACCTTACGAAGGTCCATTCCGCATTACCAAACGAGGCGCAAAAGTATTCAAGTTAATCCGCAAAAATAAATTGCAAAAACTGTCTCCGTAGACAAACTAAAGGCAGCGATAATGTTACCCGAGACCACAGAAGACAGCTCAAGTGTAACTCCAAATCCAAAGCAATTCTCTGAGTGCACACCTGTGACGCTTCACAGAGTGCGCTTCAGTGAACCATCAGTGCCCGCAGACACGCAGCCACCAGCGCAACACGCCGATGGCGTGACAAATAACTCCCCAAAACATGTGTCACCACCAGGAGGGACAGACACACCAAACCCCCGGCACGATATCGCTGACAGCAAGGAGGGGGGAGGAAACTCACTAAGGAGGGGGCAGTGTAAGGGCTCGCGAAGTCGAGTACTGCATTGCACTCCCTCACAGCAACTAACATGAAGCTCACATCCTGTAAATAATCTATTGTCTCTTAAGATGAAGGAATTATATTTTAGACCATTGTATTAACTTCCATTAGAAATGTGTCGTGGATGCAGTTTTTCTCAAGCGGCGGGAATCCCTCCGCACGCCAACTGCAGTTTCCCTAATGCGGCGGAAATCCCTCCGCACGTCAACTTGCCAGCAAGCAGTGCAGAACTCCAACTTCAAGTTCCCTGGTTCTGCAAGGAACCGTTTAGTCACAAGGATTTTAGGGGCCACCAATCAGCTCCAAGGGTGGCAACGAGGAATGGAGGCGGAGCTAATCAGCATCCTGGAAGCGGCACAGGGATCTTGAAATGCTAAGTCATGGATTAAAGGAAAGTTTGTAATTAATCATTGCAGTGCACTTTTTAGCAACAAAATATTAATTATTGACAAGTTTAGGCAAAGATATTACCAGCCTGGTACAGGTTTATGGGAAGAAACTGTAATTATCAAAGAATTAGCGCGTAAAAACGACATACCTGGCACCTCTAGTGTTGCCATCTATTGTTCAATCTGAATGGCAGGACCTCTCTAGTCTGGGCTGCCGCACCGCTCTCGCGCCTAACGCCATCCTACAAGGTAAAGATTTTCCTCTCTTGTGTAAAAGTCGACAGTGCAGATAGTTAGGTTATGTTAATATAGTTTTACCCCGAGTAAATTATTTCTAAGTTTTGACTTCAACAACTGTAAATATAAAATGTTCTGTCTCTTCTTGTCCGTCAGGCTCACCAGGGCGCCAAAGAATTGGCGTCTGCTCCTGTCCTGAGCCTGATGACACGAACACCCAACCATTATGAAAGGAGACCTTTATAAATTGACATGTCATTGTTTAGGATTTTTACATCGGTGATAATTTTCTCACCCCAATTTGTGTGGTCATGATTATATTATCAAATTGGTCATTTTTAGGTTCATATTTCACCACGTTCATTAATGTTTTTCTACTATCTACTATCTTTCACGTGGTGTTACACTTTGAATTGAATTATATCAGATCTTATCAATAAACAAAGTTTACACTGAATTCTCTCGTAATTAAAACCTTGGGTCAAGCAAATATTGCTATTAAGGCCGGTATAGAACCTATTAGGCTCTTAAATACATCCTCCTATTTTTTTATACATACAATAACATTATTATTCTTCGCCAGATCATGACGGAATGGATCCTGGTACGAGTGGGGAGAACGCTATACACGATGGATCATTCTTCCAGAACATCCTCGGGACATCACTTTCCCTAGCTTGGAGGAGGCAGCCACGAGCGTTCAAGTTCTCGATGATGTGGATGCTGGGCATCAAGCTGGATCGAATAAACAAGCCGGTACGTATTATGCCAGTCATTACTGTCATTACTGAGGTAAA
>SDVV010018178.1:0-13820 GCA_016164225.1 Gammarus roeselii
TTTGTTCAATGATTCAGTGTTTATTATTTCTTCAATTGAAACAAGCTGTAGTCAATTTTGAATTTTGAAATTATTTAACATTTTTATGTAAAGTAGTGGTGTTGTCATTTTCTGACAATCTGATTATGCTATTAGCTTGGAGTTGGTTTTTGGTTTTGGCCTAAATTTGGGTGTTGGCACACCTCCATTTGGTTGCGACTTCTTTCAGCACTGTGTGAATTTGTTTTGTTAACAGGCTAGTCATAGTGATATGGTTTCTTAAGGTCGCCGCTCAATCTGCTTATTAATGAGCAAGATTTTCAAAGTTTAATGTTTAGCAACATGCATTTCTAATAGCTATATCTAAATGTTGGTTTATCATTCTCATTGCTTACATTCGGTTTCTTGTGATTTTATTTAGCTATTTGCCAATAGTAATGCATATTATAGTGATTCTATTTTGCCCTATTTATTTCATGTTATTGGAACAGTTTTTGTCATTGCTTAAACACTGCAGAAACACCCAATAGGAATGGTTACATTTCTGCACTGATAGTTTACTTCTAGCTGAATTATACTAAGATAGCTCTAGATTACTTTGGTTTCAGATACCATTTTGTAGCATTTAATAACCCAACCCTGCTCATTTGTTTTTACAAAGTCCTAATGTTCAGGAGCAAATGTGTCCTGTCCTTATGAACCATGTACAGGCCCATGTCTAATCAATGAATGGTCATTTTTTCAACCCCATACAACTCAGTGACGGACCATAACTAACTGCAACACTTAGTTGTGATTTGACGTTCGACGCTAGGTCATAGACACTCTTGCGCTAGAAATCCCTGTCATTCTAATTTATACGCATCGTCTATCCTCTCTCAGAAGCCCGCGGCCGTCGCGCTACAGCCGCACGTCTCCTGCGCCGCGGGGCTCAAGGGCCGCCCGGTCACCCAACTCACGCAGATCTCGCTCGCCAATCTCCCTTCGTTCACACTCGCCCGTCCGAAGATCACACTCTCCCAAGCACCGATCAAGATCACCTCTTGCTGCTCAAAGATCCCCACTCGTTCCTCGCCGCTCTCCTCTCAACAAGAGATCCGTGTCTCCCTCGAGAAAGTCACTCTCCCCACTGAGGTCGAGGTCCCGTTCCCCCCTCACACGTGTACGTTCCCCTCTCCTCCCCACCCCTGCTTTACTTGGCAAAGAGGGACAGCAGCCTATCTCCCCAGGCAGCCCAGATCTGGGGACGGCGTCGTCGCCTCTAATGGCCGATGCTGTCGATGACAAGGATGATTCGTCGCCTGAGCTGGATTCCATAGCCCGCGGGAAGGTTTCATCGTCAGGACGGCGAAAAAAACACCGTTGCAAAGACTACGATGAGAAGGGCTACTGCATGAGGGGCGGTCAGTGCCCCTTTGATCACGGCAAAGACCCCGTGGTGCTGGACTTCACCCCGTCCACCTACAACGGCAGTAGTACTGCCCCTGCCGCGGTCGGGGGCCCCGTCCAGCACGGAAGCGTGGGAGGAGTGGCCCCCAATCTTGCGGTGCCCCCGCCCCGCCACCTAGCCTCGCGCCTCACTGTCCCTCACACGCCTCTTACTGATGCGCAGAGTAAGTTGCTTTAGGTTGTTCGGATCATGGGTTAGTATTAACACTAATATTACTGCAGGAGTCATTCTCCTGCATGTAAGTTAATGATTTTACTCATGACGAGGACGATGTAAGCAGTAGTGAGTGGGTGTATGATTAGAGGTAGACCAAAGTTTAGGTGGTTGGATGGCGTGAAGCAGGCTTCAGAGAGTATAGACACCATGGTCTTGCCAGGATGTCGCACTACAATTACTGAGGCAGTTGCGATACTTGTCTGGCTTCACTGTTTCCTTCACAATGAGTTGTGAAGGAACGGCTTATTTATCTCACTGCCGTGGGCTGAATGTAATGATTGTCTTGCAGTCGGCCACCTCACTAGATTTCGTGAAGTGGCAATGCTCAATGCATGTATAATGTTAGCCTCTTGCAACAGCTCCCTTTCCTCTCGTTATGCTCACCTTATTGTATTTCTCCCCAGACGAGTACACACCTAGTGACCCAAGCCTGTGGGGCACCTCCAATGGCCCCAACACCACCTTGCCTCCTCCCACGCAATACTTCAGAGGAGACCTTTTAATGGGGCGCACTGGCCCTCCGCCCCCCGTGCTGCACGGTAGTCTCCCTCCTCTGCACCAGCCTCCTCCTGCACTCCCCATGCATTTGCCACCCCCGAACTTTGCCTCCCACCCCATTCTGGGAAGCGGGGCTAGGGAACTCATCAGTGTCACTACCTCAAATGACGGTCACAATGCCAAGGTAAGGATGCTGGTCTCCCAGACCTCCTTAGGCATCTGTTATGTTCACGGGCCGCACAGAGTCGAGGCTCTCAGGCTCACACCGGAAGGAAAAGTTGAATTACCTTATTTCCATTCAGACTTTCTGCTTCTTCACTCTTCTCTATCCTTTCATTCTTCCCCCGTTTTGAGTTTGCCTGTCTTTAATTTACCTAATATACCTCGGCTGCCGTGGCAGAGTGGCTATCGTATCCGGCTGCAGTGCCAGCCTCGTGCTTCATGTCGCGAGTTCGAGCCTCGACATGGACACGGCGGTCGTGTGGCGGGAACATTGGGCGCCTCCCCCTTCTGTGTCTGCCTAACTTAGCTACCCTCCTAACAAGGGAGAAACGGCTGTATGTCGATAGTTACATACATACATATATACATCTTATGTTTAGTTCAAATTTCCTTTAACTAATCTCAAACTCCCTATCAACATCTCTCCCAATAGTCTTTGCACTCACACACACGCACACAGTCACGAACATCCTAACGTCTTACCATACACACCGGTCCAAACTATTCTCCTTTTGGGTGGCTAATAACAGCCAAGTTGCACTCTTTTTTTTCATGTGACTTTCCTACGAGTCCTCTTTTTTTCTTTCCATTCCTGCTGTTCTCGAGCGTGAAATTGCCGACAATTTGTGTACATCTCTTGCATAGGATCCACGTGTTCTGTCTGTTTATCTCCCCCCTCAGCAGGTAGTCAGGCGCATTGCCCCTAGCACTCTGAAGACGACTGCGAATCCTTGGGGTTCTGGAGTAGAGTAGGTAATGTGTTAATCCTCCCTATTACCATCCGGGAAGTGCTGAGACCCTATCGCATCAGCACCTTAGGAGTTTCTGTACCTCCTGTAGCCCCCGCATAAACCATTGACGTTCGCCGCGTCAAGGACATTGACTTTACGCAGTAGCAAACCTAACTCTACGACTCGTAATTTTTCTTTCCATTCTTGTTGTTCTCATTCGTGAGATTCCTTACACTGAGTGAAGATCTCATGCATGGGATCCCCGTTTCCTGTCTCTTCCCTCTCAGCAAGGGTTGGGGCGCATAGCCTCCGGCTGAGGGCACCTCAAGTGCCACTCCGAATTCTTGGGCTCTGGAGTAGGGAAGGTTGAGTGATAATCAAACAAGTCATGGAAGGGTAATTACAGATACGGGGCGGAAGGCAACAATTTTTTTAGAACACACTTGAAGGGTAGGAATTACGATGCGAGTTGTTGAGGAAGAATGGGAGACGTTCAGAGATGCGTTGATAGAGGTAGGCGGAAAATGTGTGTGGTGTACGCCGTGTGGGCGTGTGCAGAAAGAAGGAAGGGCTGCTAGTGGTGGAATGAAGAGGTCTAACTGCCAGAGGCGCAGAAAGTAAAACCTTCTAAGGAGTGGTTGCAAGCGTGGTCGGAGGTGGACTTTGACTACTATAAAAAGAAGAGGAAAGAGGTAAAGCGGGTGGTGAGGAGAGCCAAAAGCGACGCTGATGCTAGGTGGGGTAGACGGTTGGTCCTGAATTTTAGGAGAACAAAAAAAAGTTCTAGAAAGAGATGCAGAGGGTGAGAAAGGGAGAGACCGGAAAGGAGGAGGCAGTGAAAGATGAAAACGGTCTGTTTTTGACGGAAAGTGGTGTACAGAAAAGGTGGGCTGTGTATTTTGATGAGTTGTTGAATGTCGATGATGACGGAGGTTGACATTGTTGCTGTGGGTGGTGGTGCACGGATGCCGGTTTATGGAGTGACTTGTTGCAGACATCACTAAAAAAGAGGTGCAGGAGGCGGTATAGGTGATGAAAACGGGGAAAGCCCCCGGTTTGGATGGCATTGCCACTGAGTGTCTGGAAAAGGGTGGAGTAACAATTGTCGAATGGCTGCTGAGGCTACTAAATCTGTGTTTTGTGTCGTCGGGCTTGCAGTGCTTGTATTGTTCCGCTGTACAAGAGAAAATGAGATGAACATGAATGTTGCAACTCAAGAGGTATATATCAGTTTATTACCTATGTGTGGTCGGTAAGTTGTACGAGCAAGTGTTGATCAAAAGGATTAGAGACTGTACGGATAACCCAATTGGAGAGAACCAGTGTGGCTTTAGGAGTGTTAGAGAGTGTGCCGATCAGATTTTTGCTGTGAGACAAGTCTGTGAGAAGTACCTTGCGAAGATACAAGATTCAAATTGACTAGAAAAATATACAACTGATTGAGAGTGAAATGCAATGTACTAGTTCTGAAAGCAAAGTTTGGACTGATGGGAGAAAAGCTGTAGCTGCAATGAATGCTGAAAATAGAACTTGAACTGAAAGCAAAAGTATGAATGAAGGAGCAAAAGTCGAATGGCAAGATCTGTTCTCAGATGATCCGTTCTGAAATGTCAAAATCTTGCCCCATAACAATGAGTAAAAATTTATGATGGAATGAACTCTGTATAAATATATGATGGGATGAAATTTTCTCATGCAGAAGGCTTAACACAGAATTGGGGTAGAATGGTCAAACATAGAGGCTCAGAAGACCCCACTGGTCTGACGTCAGTGTCTACGAGGGTGATTTTGGTGTTTTGCAGATTCTTTAGGCTGTGTGTTGATAAAAAACTTCTTTGCATTCGCTTAGAAGACATTTTAACGTGCAACAAGGTGTGTTATCGCTAACCCAAGTTTGTTCCCGCCAATAGGGGGTGGTGCTACGGTCGTCCCTGGCCCAGCGACTCGGCCCTCCCAGCGCTGGTCCCCGCAACAACTGTACCCTCGAGCTGCGTAAAGTCCCTCAAGGGCTCTGCTGCATCACGCACCTCAATGCTCACTTTGCAAAGTTCGGAACCATTGTCAACATTCAGGTGCGCTGCGGGTTTTCATGTTCGGCACCTTAGTCCAACTTTTCTAGTTAGGTACCATATGCAACATGCAGGTGCGCAGCAGGTTTCTTGGTCGTTTCTTGGCTGTGATTGTTGGTAATGAAGAATACATAAGTCTGATCGGTGTACACGTAGCTATGCAGCAGTGTTTTTTAAGAAATTGTCTGGTGCCGAGTGCCTGTCGCTTCATTATATTGGTTCAGTGTTGAGGTAGTTGGAAGCCCAATTCGGCGCTCCTGAACAAGCTTTGCGCAGAGGCCGTATCGTAACCTATGAGTGACCAGTGAGTTCGAAAACGCCATCGCATACTGTTCTTCGCGTCTAAGCTCCAAAATTTACAAGTTTCCAGGGTATAGAATTTTTTTTGCTACATCATAATAAAAGTCGGACACCGTTTTAAGCCGAATATCGCTCCGAGACCGAATATCGTCTCGCAAAGGTTAAAGTTTTCAACTTGATTGGAGAGATCAACTATCATATCTTTAGAGCAAGAGCCATAAGACACCTCAGAGGGATACCCCCTGGGGGTATCCTAGGCTCACCCGCCTTCCCGCGGTGTCCTCGTTAACCACCAAATTTCATTTGTCCCTTTGTGTAAAAACGTTTTGAGTTAGTAGATCCCTCCACCGTCCCCCCCTTTCAGTTTGTAGCTACATCCCCCCGTGGTGCACAAAGAGGTAAGCCCCCCACTGACACCGGGGTTTGAAAGGAAAAGGAAAAAAACTGTTACAAAAAAAGGTTATATGAAAAAACGCACAGCAAAATTTTTTAGCTTCAAGTCTAGTTATAAGATAATATTCAAGTTAATTTAAGTTAATTTTAAAAATGTATATAAATATACTTATGTACATTTTAAATTGTATGTAAGGGATGCCCCACCTTCATTATCCAGAACCCTGGGTAAAAGTCAGGGATCAAACAATGTGCAAGACCATGCCCTATCAGAGAGGGACAGATTGCCCCTACAGAGCGTCACACTCAAAACAGTCGGCGAAAAAGAATGACGAACCCTTCATGGGTTCCTCATCGACAGGAGACCTGACTCGGGTCGTTTTCGATGACACAAATGAACGCTTTTCGAAGCTGGACGCGGATATAATCGGAATGCAGAACGTCCTGGGCAGGATAAGCAAATTGATGGGCTTTCCCGACCTGGAGACTTGGGTCTGCTCGGCGCCCTCCAGTGAAGTCGGTGAACGTCTCACTAATAAATCGAGAACCTTTTTACAACTATGAATACCCGACTGGATGAGCTGATGAAGAGGATAGAGGCCAGGGAACCCGTAACCTGTTCGCGTGCTTCCGCTTCTGACCTCTCTGATAACATCGCTCTCCTCCCAGCCAAAACTCATAACGCCGAACACCGAGGAACGTTAAGAGAGACAATACACTCGATTTGATGACCACAACCTATTCATATGACCACAACCTATTCAATTCCCCGAACACTTGAAAATGACATTTGATGTCAATGACAGACCAGTTATTTGCCCATATAAACTACGAGAAGAACTGGGCTCCATGACTGGCCGTCCAATTCTCAACATCACCGCCAGCGGCGACGACAGTTTCACCAATAAAGTAGACACAAAACTTTAAAGTGACACTATACTCTCAAAACACAATATGCGAAAAGCCTTGCAAAATCATACCACACCCAACTTTTTCCACGAGTTCAAGCCTGAATTACATCAAGGGTCTCCTGAGTGATGAAGCCGACGAGTTCATCACCGGACTCGTCCAATACGAGGAATGTATAATTGAAGCGAAAACCGCACCAAAAATCAAACCAAAAAGAAACACCGCCACGGCCCTTCTGCTTAAATTCAATTGCCCCACCCCACCTAACTACATGGACATACCTTTCTTTGACGCCAAAACCAAGGTTACACCCTTCGAAAGACGTCCGATGCGATGCTATAAATGCCTGAAATACGAACACACGAGCAGAGATTGTCACGGTAAGCAAAGATGCTCACACTGCTCACAAGATGACCACGATAAACGGGACGATCCCTTGTCGTGCCCCTCCGAAGAACCTCACTGCTTTTACTTCAAAGTAAACGGCCACCCTGTGGGACACGGAAACTGCCCCAGGACAAAATTGAGTGGGAGATCCTGCAATACCAAACGGAGCACTAAGTCGGGCGACGAGAGGCTGCGACCGCGATTTGCACACTCCTGGCTGACCCTCCCACCCAGGAGAGAAGATTAGCATCATTCCCTACTGACTTCCTCATAACGCTTGTAGATAGCGGTGCAAACAAAGTTGCTCCCTCAATGAACCCATTCACCATGATGAACTCGCTCTCCGAACAACTGGAAGGCAGACCGATAGACATAAACCGACAGGGAAAGAAGTATCTTGCCCACATCGTGAATATCGAGCAAAGCAACGCTATACAAAGGATTAACATAATAGACAAACACAAAGTAACTGTCGAAATACTTCCGTTCTTCTATGCTGCAAGACAAATTATATGCACATCCAACTACACTCCCAAAACTGACCTAAGTGCTTTTGCAGCAGGTCTAGCAAAGGATTACGGCGTCACCAGCGTTTCCCTAGCAAAATGGATCAAACCACGAAACATCCACACCTACGCATATCGAATCACTTTTCTAGGACGTGACTCACCGGAATTCATAGTAATCCCTGGTGAACAGGGAAAAACAAAAACTTACTCAGTGGCGACATGACTTGCAATGTGCAAAAAATGCCTGGAATACGGCCACGTTATCAAATACTGCCAGCCATACATACCCCAACGCTGTAAGAGGTGCGCCGGCGAGCATGTACGAAAGGACTGCACAGCCACCACCCTAACTGCTACCACTGCTCATGCCTCCATGAGGCAGGTGACCGCGACTGCCCAAAGCAGATGGACCAAAAAGCAATGACAATCATGCAAAGTGACCGCAGAGTCACACGAAAATAACCCATCCAAATCTTTCACGATGAAAACCCAAACTGTCGTAATTTAAATTACGCCAAAGCAGTTAAATCTACAACTAAGTCTACCCCACCAGACGACACTCGCGTACCGTCACCAAAAACTATTACCATGATCCCAACACCCCTCTCCAGTACTAACAATACCACAACCAGCCTAGCGACCACCCTCGTAATAGAGGCGGGCGTCCCAAGCAACGAATCCACCAGTGCCCAGGAGAGTACTGCGATGGATGCTGCCTCGGTCGACCACGAGGAGAGGTCCAATAACCCGAAAGTCAGAAGGCGAAGAGACGAAGATTCCTACGACGACGACCGCGGAGTACACGACGCCCTCTCGTAACGAAGCAAAAAGATAAGCAACAGTCCACGAACCACAGCTCGCCTCGATCAGAGCGCTGAACGACTTCTGACCGTCTTAACTGCAACCACACCCAGCGAAAACCAAAGTGAGGTGTTCAACCCTCGGCAAACATGACCGACACCAGAACATCTCACAAGTGAGAACGACCATCGCCTGTGCAAGGACGCATTGAAAGTCTTCAACGAAGAACTGATACCCGAAACCACTGATCGACCATGCACCGCACTACACTCAAACATCCCAACGACTACTACTCAGCTCATCATAAGGTTTAAAAACCCTCCATAGAACAGAAACGCGCTCGCTCAACAAACGAACACAAAGATCGCACTCCCTCGTCCTCCTCCTCCTACAAGAGCACTTACAGCCGAGAACACAGTGAGTCTAGGAGATCATGTTCTGCAGAAAGCGGACGCTCTTGCGAACGCTCTCGATCTAGGACACCTGCGCCTCATAGACACAAACACTACGAAAGTTCTTACAAACCACGCGACCGCTCCATGTCATCAAGATCTGGGAGTGAAACAGATCCGAAATGAACAACAACACAATACTTCAGTGGAATTGGCAGGGACTTGAAAGCAAGAAAGGTGAATTCTTATCCCTAGTCTCCACCCAAAAGCCTTTGGTGGTAGGCCTCCTACAGTCACCTTCACAATCCCTCAATATGTCATACACCGTCACGAAAGTCACAATGTGACTGCACACGGCGGAGTGGCACTTATGATCCATCGAAGCATGCCTCATCATCTCCTCCCTCTGAGAACGGAACTCCGAGCTGTGGCAGTGAAGATGTGTATCTCAAGACCAATTACAGTGGTATTTATCTACTCGTCACGAAACCACGACCTCACGGAGGCACTAATGACCGATCTGTTTAACCAACTGCATCATCCCGTACTCCTCCTTGGAGACTTCAACAGCTACCACGAAGTGTGGAGATGCGTGAGAACAGACCCCAGAGGGGTGATAATGGCCAACACCATAGACCCTCACAACCTGGTCCTTCTCAACGACGGACAACCCACACGGATCACCCTCGAAAGTGAAACCGCCGTCGATTCATCAAGCTGTTCCCCCACTTCAGCTCCCCAACTCGTTTGGGGAGTCCTGCCTTCAAATCATGACAGTGATCACAACCCAGTGATCATATCGCTCCTTACTAACCGACCAAACAATCCCGACGCACAGGAACTCCGATTCAACTACCGGAAAACCATCTGGGAGGAATACTCGACACATGTCGCATGGGACGATGTGGAGGGCCTTCCCGAAGACATTTCTGAGCGCGACCTTGTCATATATCTTTACAAGAAATTCCAAAGTGCAGCTGTCGCATGCATTCCCCAATATTTACCCTCAACTTTTTTCCCAAAACCTTGATGGTGCCCGGAGATACAGGAAGCAAAGGACCAGCGTGAAAAGATGTACGGGGCCTTCCGCCCCGCACTTTTCCCCAGGAACCGAGTAGCCTGGAAAAGGGAAACTGCCGTGTTCCGCAAACTTATTCATGGTGTGGTTAATGGCCTGAGATCTCATTTCACCCCTCGCTCGTCTGATGTACTGAGACGTTCTACTGAGACTTATCAATGATTCATAGTGTGGTTAATGGCCTGAGATCTAAATTAACCCCTCGCTCGTCTGATGTACTGAGGCGTCCTACTGAGAGTTATCAATGATTCATGGTGTGGTTAATGACCTGAGATCTCAATTAACCCCTCGCTCGTCTATGTTTTGAGGCGCTCTACTGAGAGTTATCAATGATTCATGGTGTGGTTAATGGCCTGACATCTCAATCAACCCCTCGCTCGTCTCATGTTTTGAGACGCTCTACTGAGAGTTATCAATTATTCATGGTTTGGGTAATGAACTCATTAGAAGACATCAAGCAAAGGCTCGTCATTCAGCCTTTTTTTTCTTTTCTTGTTTCCCAGTATGTTATTTGCACTACTTGTTGGCTCCTTCGTTTTAGTTTCTACTGTCACGTTGGGCTCTGTTGCTTGTTTCCCAGTGTATTATTTACACTATTTGTTGGTTCCTTTATTTTAGTTTCTACTGCCCGTTGGACTCTGTATCCTAGCTTTCTATTTCAATTATTCACTAGAATCGATTTGTAAAGCCTCGTGGCCGAAAGTCGTGCAGTGGAATTATTTCATCTGTGTGCCTTTCCGGCTACATAGCAAAACCAAAATGGGGGGATTTAAGTCTTCTATCTAGAGGGGATGGTTAACTGATGCTTAGCAATGAAGCATACCTAAGAGCTATGCATATATGTTGATCATTTAATGATACGCGTCACATTGGCTTACATTGGAAAATTTGTTTTATTGTCCAGATGTTCAAATTATTGTTGAATTAGCAGCATATTTTTTTTAATGAGTAATGTAAATAAGTGTGTTGTGGTCATGGAAGATGATGGAATTCAATTTCTTATTCTCTGTATGATCCCTGAAGATGCAAGGACGTAATTGAAAAAAATTCTTTGTACAGTAGCGAAAGAAAATTCGTTTGAGATTTAAGATTACCGAAAATCTGTAATTATAATTTTTTCGAACGGGATTTGAACTCATCGAAAGTTAATTTGCTATTATCCATAAAGAAGCTTTGTCCAGTTATATTACCGTTAGAACGTCCATGTAAAGTTAAATCCCACGCGGGAAAGTTGAATTTGTTTTTGCCATAAATGAATTTTCCTTCGCGACTGTACCTCTGTCAGTTATTTAGATACATTCATCTGAACAGTTTGAGGTGCGCCTTGCCGGCGGCCACCCTCCTTCTTGAGGGATTTGGACTAGTGTTTGTATATGTATCATGTGCCCAGATGAAATTTTTTGAGTAGTGAATTACCTTCGAACGTGACTTCAATATTATTCAGAAAAAGTAATGTGTAATTAGTTATTTATTCATAAGTTATGTATACATATCACAAATAATCAAATGAATATGAAATGTATTCACATCTGCATTGGTGAAAGTAGAGGTATTTTTTAGGTATCTTTTTTTTGCGTCAAGAAAAATGGAGTATCGGCATTGGTGAAAATTTTGGTATCGGCCTAAATTTATTTAGCTTTTTAGTATAACTAGCTAAATAAGAAGTATCAATGTGATGTTGTTTGAATACTGAAGAATGTGCATGTCTTTCTCGAAATTTCGAAACTTTTTTGTCTATGCCATATCTTTTGTTGAAAAGATATATCTGGTCTAATGTCAAGTTAGGGATGCATTTCGAAGATGTAGCAAGATATTTTTCGATGAAAAGGAGCATAGTTTGATTCAAGTGCCCTTCATTTTTGATCAGGTTAAGCATGACGGTGATCCGGAGGCTGCAACCATCACCTTCCAAAAGCACTCTGAAGCAAATGCTGCGTATAGGTCGACAGAGGCTGTTCTCAATAACAGATTCATCAAAGTCTTTTGGCACAGTCCTCCCGCTGGAGGCGATGCTGGAAATCATGGGACCTTGGTGAGTGTCGGAGCAGATGTAAACATGAACAAAACTCATCGTTCTGGTTTTATTCGCTCGCCTCTCTTTGTGTTCACATAATCTTCATGTAGCTAGCTATAGATGAGGCAACACGAGGGTCCTTTTTCCATCTCGATCCTAGGCAACATGAGGGTGCATTTTCCATCTCGATCCTATTGTTCATTGACAATTTGCTAGGATCTACGTTGTACAATGAACTCCGTTATTGGTTGAAAAATAATTTACAGATAACGATGACACGTAAGTTGGAAGCAGAGTTCTTGATATTTATGTCAGTGTTTGATGTTACGATGTTTTGTCAACTTGATGATCTAATTGCTACGAGACAAACAGATTCTCGAGAAGAAACACCGATAAACTATTGCGTAATGGTATTAGTGCGATTTTTGATGGACTTTGATTTTTGAGCTGAAATAAACAGGATAGTGGAAGTTGATATCCAAATTATGAATGTATCTTTCTGTGGGATGTAAGCATGTTTTACTGAGGTCAATCGGCCTGCATCGCAATGGTAGGAAGGTTCCACTGTGAGAAGTGCCTCTGTTTTACAGCGTTCTGTTACTGATGCTCTCTGTGGGATGTAAGCATGTTATCCTAAAGTTAATCGGCCTGCACCGCAATGAAAGGAAGGTTCCACTGTGAGAAGTGCCTCTGTTTTGCAGCGTTCTGTTACTGATGCTCTCTGTGGGATGTATGAATGTTATCCTGAGGTTAATCGGCCTGCACCGCAATGAAAGGAAGGTTCCACTGTGAGAAGTGCCTCTGTTTTGCTGTGTTCTGTTACTGATGCTCTCTGTGTCTGCAGGGCACGAAGGTTGGCGAGGGGGGTATCTATGGCCAGCGCAACCCTAACAAGTTTCTAAACAACAACGCTCCTACCAACTCAGGACCTCCCTTCGGCGCTCCTCCACCTGGCCCCGCCAAGACTACTGAGGTAACACCTATCCACGCTCGTAATATCGTCAGGCAAAAGCACTATATGGGCCTCAATCGCAAATAATCGCGCGTGTATATCTGGTACTAATTTAGTTTCCGTAGCTACTAATTTTGAATAGAGCACTTCTGTGACCTCTCTAATAAACTGTGGTGACCTTAGAATGCCGTGACATGAATCAATCTTGGAGAAGTACGATGACTTGATGCAGGGCTGGCTGCCGGTGGGACGTTCGTTGCAAGAAAGACATTGACTCTAATGCACAAGGAATCCTTGGCACTTCAATTCAATCCTATAGCTACGTCTAAATGGATTCATTTTTTTTGTGACTTAGATAAAGCTGCTTTACACAGCTGTTTCTAAGTCCTATATACCTGCGTTCAACTTTTTTTGGAGTCTGCATGTGAAATTTATCCAACTAGATCTTCTCATTGTGGTACTACTATCCCTTGATTATTTTTTTCAAGGGTGGGCGAGTGCCTGGTCCGTCTCTGGGCTGTGAGAAAGATCAGCCTGATAGCCCCCCTTCCATCGCTGCCCCCGATTCGTCCACTCCTCCTCAGCCCAAGCACCCCCTTCCCCCTCCTCGCCTCACCGCCGCAGAGATAAAGCAGCAGCAAATTGATGTGAGTACCTGGAATCCAGAGTTGCTTTAGCAACTCTTCTGGTCTCATCTAATTATAATGCTTCATTACAAAGACCATGAGAAGCTTTAGCAACTCTTCTGGTCTCATCTAATTATAATGCTTCATTACAAAGACCATGAGAAGCTTTAGCAACTCTTCTGGTCTCATCTAATTATAATGCTTCATTACAAAGACCATGAGAAGCTTTAGCAACTCTTCTGGTCTCATCTAATTATAATGCTTCATTACAAAGACCATGAGAAGCTTTAGCAA
>SDVV010018179.1:0-13819 GCA_016164225.1 Gammarus roeselii
CACTTGAATTCCTTCCCCTGCAGCAAACAGTCTGTTATAAGTTCATGAACTCGAGTGTTATCAATGAATGTGCTGTCTGAGCTGACAGTGCCATTTATTCACTCCTGTTTCACGATATCTCTCAATTATCCCAGTTGACGAAACAATTAGTTTCTTCTTTTACATTAATTTCTTCGCTTGTGATTTCGTCTACTTCTCTCTGAGATGAGCTATATCCTGAATAATTGAATGCAATTTTGATTTTACTCACCCTCTACTCACATATTCATTATTTTCTATGCTATATCAAGTCTGGTTACATTTCTCCTGTTTTGATTGGTAAATTTGATTGGTGTATGTAAAAGGTGTCACAATTTTTTTGTCACCCTTTCACTGATGGTCACTTTGTGTTTCAGTATTCCGGTTATCTCATTCAGTTCAATAAGATCCGTCAATGCATGCACCAAAGTCTTCCAGATTTTATTTGCTACTTCATATATGAAATATCACAACAAATTACTTGTTGATTGCCAGTGGCAGCAAATCTATGAATTATCGGAACGAATGTGGCGATGAAGCGAGACTCGGAGCGCCTGCTTCAACTGAACTACAAAATGACTCTCATCAACCGATAACAAATAAAGCCCGACCGAGGCCTTCGGCCTGAGACTTTCGTCCTTTTGACAAGCATGAAGCTGGAGACAAGTCATACATAGCGTGGCAAATGTGTAACGAAGTAAATGTTCTCATTAGTAACTAATAGTCAATGTTATGCAAACGCTTATCTTGGTAGTTTCTCTCTTAATTTTGAACATGTGCCAGGTCCATTTATTCAACGAACTAAACCAGTACTGTGGTCACCTTTATCGTACGTGATAAACGCGACATGCATCATCAACGTGCTGTGACGAGGGAGGTCTACCACTTGGGTGTAATGTCATAACCAGAAGGGCATAAAGAAAAAGAACGGCGATGCTTATGCCGACGTGATCTTGCGACGCTAACCATGGTAAGGTTGTACCGATTTATACATACAGTACATGTATGTCGTTAGATATGTACATACCAGTGTACGTAGCAGTGCGCGGCAAATATGAGACTGGACGGTTTGAGTAAGCCTTGAAAAGACATGTATGTACGTATGTGCATACATACAGCCGTACCCATGCCATACCCATGCCTCGAACTCGTGCCATGCAGCACCAGAGGCTGGCACTGCAGTCGGATGCGCTAACCACTCGGCCATGGCGGTCATTAGACCTGATTAGACCAAAAAGCGCATTGGCCGTTTCCTCCTAAACTCACTCAAACGCTGAAATGGGTCATTTATACGGTTCTATATTGTGCCAATAGAGCTGTTCAATACGCCTTTTTCACTAATAACGAAAGAGCGTTGCCCCAAACTAATTAAAAATCTGTGGACGGGACCGTGCTGCCTTGTCTAAATAAAATCGAACTGTCAATTCAAAACGTAGATCCTCGCGCCCAAATATGAATATAAACGGCAAGGAAATGACATCACTAAACTGACTACAATTGCTCGTGAAATTCATATTCATAATCTAATTGAGATCCTTAAGGAAGAAACAATAAGTTTGGAAATCATTAGTAACCTTCTTGTGAGAATTACTTGAGTAATTCGGATTCAATTCCTCATTGATGTTGAGGTTATAACGGATACCCAAATGATTTCAAAACCCTTCCATACCTATTTCAATAAAAAACAGGTACCCAAGGAAAATCTGATGCTAGCAGCAACATCCTTTTCGAATAATATTTGAAGCATGAAATCCCTGGATAGAAAATCATTATCCCTTTTTATCAGACGCAATAAAAAAAAACATGGATTGTTTAAATGAAAATAGCAGCACTGTCTGGGATAATAGCAGCACTGTCGGGGATAATAGCAGCACTGACTAGGATAATAGCGGCCCTGTCGGGGATAATAGCAGCACCTACTGGGATAATAACAGCACCCGGCTGGGATAATAGCAACACTGACTGGTATAATAACAGCAATGACTGGGATAATAGCAGCACTGACTGGGATAATAACAGCACTGGCTGGGATAATAGGAGCACTGGCTGTGATAATAGCAGCACTGACTAGGATAATAACAATATTAGCTCGGATAATAGCAGCACGGGCTGGGATAATAACAGCACTGGCTAAGATAAAAGCAGCACTGGCTGGGATAATAGTTGCACTGGCTGGGATAATAAAACACTTCCTGGGATAATAGCAGAACTTACTGGGATAATAACAGTACACACAGGTGCGTACATGTGCTTACAAGTGTAGGAATACAACAACAGGCCTATTGGACCAATCTAGGTTGTCTTTTGATAGCAAGAGGGTTATTTCTGGAGTAGAACGTCTAAGAGGCCTATTGGCCCAAATTAAGTTGCTTTTTGATAGCAATAAAATTAGTTCTGAAGTAGAACGTCCATGAGAGCTTCGTGTGCCATTACTGTTCTTGTTTATAACAACAAGAAAGGGAACGGTTCAGCTATTTATCGGTGATTTATGTAGAACTTATCGAGCCGCGAACTGAACGTTTCGATTGTATTGCTGTTTAAAACCTCCGCTGGAAGTTTGTTCCATTCTTCGACAACTCTATACGTGAAGAAATTGCGCGTGATGTCGATTGAGAAACTTCTACCAACGATTTTGTGTTCATTAATCCTAGTCACTCCGTTTGTATCTAGAGTGAAAAGGCTCGCTCGGTCGACGTTTTCCTTACCCTTCATAATCTTCCACACTTCTATCATGTCACCTCTGACTCGACGTTTCACTAGCGAATAAAGATTGAGTTCACGAAGCCTGCCTTCGTACGATTTATTCCGCAGCGAGGGGATAAGTTTGGTAGCTCAACGGTGAGCCTTTCCACGTTCAATAACATATTTTCTAAGGAATGGAGACCAGAATTGAACGGCATACTCGAGATGCGGTCTAACAAATGTTATAAATAACTTGAGCATACTGTGTTGTTTTTTGTACGAGATAGTGCGGGGTATCATACATAGCTTTTTGTTGCCTTTCTAGGCAGCATCGTTACATTGCTAGCTGATGACACCTAAATCTCTCGCTTCGTTGACGGGAATGAGTTTCTTTCCAGACACTGAATATTCGTGTTTGGAGTTATGAGGACCAATGTGCATAACTTTGCATTTGTCAACATTAAATTTTATTTGTCACTTTTCTGACCAACCAACAATTTTGTTCAAGTCTAGTTGGATCTGCTGACACTCAAGTTTAGTTTGCACTTTTCCTCTGATCTTAATATCGCCTGCAAACTTGCTAATGTTTGAGAGTACGTTCCTATCGAGATCGTTAATGAATATTATAAAGAGAACTGGCCATAACAAGGATCCTTGAGGCACGCCGATGGAAAAATAACCCAGGGGGAGGAAGCTCCGTTATGTACAACTCGTTGCCGCCTGTTCGTAAGCCAGCATTTTATCCTGTTGTTTAGCACGACCCGAATACCGATGCTGTGCATTTTACTAATTAGGTACTTGTTGGGGACTTTATCAAAGACCTTTTGAAAGTCAAGGTAATTGATATCGATTGGAGATTTTGTGTATTGGATTTTGATTATATTTCTGAAAAAGAGAAACAGATTACGAGGACAGGAACGGTTTTGTCGAAAGCCATGCTGGGAGTTGCCAATCAATTTGTTTGATTCTAAGAATTCTTTTTAATTTTATCCCTTATCAAACTTTCCATCAACTTGCCAATGACTGAGGTGAGACTAATTGGACGGTAGTTGCCAGGACACTTTATGTCCCCTTCTTTAAAAACTAGGGTAACAAGGCCTCTTTCCATTTAGAGGGGCAGATGTCATTTTTGAGTGATTGGGTGATTTTTTTTTATAAATGTTAGGCGATTTCGTTTTAGTCTCCTATAGAATTCTGGGATGAATTTGCTGTGAACCTGTAGATTTGGTGACGTTCAATCTTTCTATTGATTTAATAACTTCGGTGGGGGAAAAGTTCACAGTGGTGAGGGCTTCAATTCGTTCTGCCGCTACGATATCCTCAGGATTAGGAATATCCTGATTCTCTAACGTAAATACAGAGCAAAAATATTCATTAAGTAGATTACTCATTTTGGTGTCGTCCTTTTCCAGCTAACCAACATCGTTCTCGAGAGGACCTATTATAGATTTTGATTTTATTTTGCTCGAAATATAACTAAAAAATTGTTTCGTATTAGTTTTGGCATTGGCAGCAATTTCATTCACATAATCTTTCATCATTCGTTTCAGGACCCTCTTTATATCTCATCTGCTAATTTTGTATGCATTTTTTGCTACGTCTACATGTGGATGTCTCTGCTTTATCGAATGCTTTGCTTTCTTTTGTGAATGAAGGCGTTGCAATTCTCCTTTCCAGTACTTGGGTTGATAGACTGATGTTCGCCTGTTTTTGCGCGGGATATGCTCATGTTCGGCTGGGATAATAGCAGCACTGGCTGGAATAATACCAACACTGGCTGGGACAATACCAGCACTGGCTGGGATAATAACAGCACTGGCTGGGACTGTTTTGTATCCCGTGAACAACCTGAGAAATATGTTACTCTAGTAGATAATTATTCAAATGCACTCGAAATGACTGAAATTTGTCAACATTATATCAGTCCTGTCCGTCGTGATCAAAGTTTTTGTAAAAGTTTCATTAACAAGTTTTATTAACAAAAGTTGGATAAAAGTTAACAAGCAAATCACTACTTTTTTTGTAATGTTTAATCAGGGTCTTACTTCGTATCTCTTCCTGTATTATCTTGGAATAAATATTCAGCTTTACTTTTTTTTTTTTTTTGGTTCATTTACTCACCCTAGTTTTAATTACACCGCAAAATCTGAAAGTAAAGTTACACGGCTAATTTTCGAGTGGATCAAACAGAGCCAGCGGAAATGTAGGGATGTTCCTCGGCAACAGCGGGAGGGGAGCAGTATGAGGTCGACAATGTTGGTGATACTAATGCTCTCAACTTGCCCACGCAGATTAGTTTTCAAATGTAAGGGTAAACAGCGTAAGTGATATAAGGGACTTTTCAGAGTTTTCCTAATATTGATCTACTTCATATGGATCAAAACAGAACTGTCACGAAACACAAATTTTCAGTGCTTCCAGTATTGGTTTAAGTGAGAAGTGATGCGAGCCCTGTGCTTGATCAACTGCCATTGGTTGGTCTTCAACCAACGGACCAATCACAGCCAAGTGAGCGTGACTGAACGGTTGCACCATAACACAAGCACATTACAGGTCCATCATTGTCGGTGAGCTCACTCTGCGGTGAAGAGGGACTATGACACATAGATCCGCTCATAGTGATTGGAGGATTTTCATGGAATGGAACAGAGATCACTAAAATTTCCTAACCTCCGAATGTGGAAATATTTTAATTTTACTAATTCTTCTCATCTATCACCCTTTAAATACAGCGCACAGTTTTCGCCTATTTCTCGGAAGCACTTCCTCTACAATATGCACTGATTCAAAGATCGTGTATTATTACAGCTTTAGTCAACTTGCATCGGCTATCGTGATGAGAACAACCCATGGATCAGTCGCTGTCGATTGATGGAATTGAGCGGGTTATTTGTTTCTTCTGAAAGATGTGGGTGGCGAAAATATTTATTTTACACAGAATGAAGATAATGTTGACATCTGTGTGCCTCTCCCTTGCACCTTAAACCCCCTTCCCTTCCTCCCCAGGCCTTACCCTCATAACCCTTTCAAGCCGTCCATCAACATTCATGTCCTGCAATGTAGATGAGGCGACGAGTTAACTCCTGCTTAAGCTGCCTAATGATGGAGCAAGTTATTGATGAGTGGTGCTTCATTTTGTATTGTTCCCTTGTCTGGATCGCGTGCCGAGTTGTCGGAGACGTTACCGAGTAAACATAAAACTGTGCTTCTGTGCGATTAAATCCAATTTCATTGCAAATAGTTTCATTTTTGTGTGATTAGATTTGTGGATATGGGGATTTAAGTCTATTTATTTATGATAACATATTATCGATGCATCTGGATACACAGACGATATGTAGCAAATCTTCGTCAGCGTGAGCTGTTCCGTAGACAACCTTTGCTACTTAGATATACTTAATATTAACATATATATAAGGTCAGCGAGTAAATTTACATCTGCATCCCACAAATCGTTCGACATTGTCGGAGGACACTCTCTATTCTTCATTGCTGTGGTGGCAAGACGGGTAAAAATGTTACATCGGACTGTTATTATTAATAATATTATTACTATTAAATCGTTTGTTTCCATCGTCTAGCAATGGGTTCTCAATACTTAGGTATAATACATCAATCTTAGTTTTCATATGCGCTATCTGAATTAGCTCAACGAGAGATAAAGTGAATTTGTGACAGCACATCTGTCGGCGGCCGGTTTGTAGCTACTTCATGTTTCAAAACATGATTCACAATATACGTTATTGAAAATCTTATAAAGAAAACATGTTCATGGAATTGATAAATCCAAAATAGATACATAGCAGCTCATCTCTAGTGTACTGCTGGCTCGCCTTCGTGGAATTGAATGAAATTCACAATATACCATCACACATGTACACATACAAATACATGTCCAAATGTGCAAACACCAACCTACATATATGGATGACAATAAGTGTAATACACATTCATATGTTCACACCTGCATACATATATGGAAGACAATCAGTTTGATACACATTCATATGTGCACACCCATACCTACTTATATGGATGACAATTAGTATAATACACATTCCTATGTGCACTTACCTACCTACATATATGGATGAACAATCAGTATAATAAACATTCATATGTGCACACACCCAACTACATGTATGTATGACAATCAGTATAATACACATTCATATGTGCACACACATACCTACATATATGGATGACAATTAGTATAATTATTAAATTATTATCAAATCATTTACATCAATCATCTGGCAATGGGTTTTAAACTTTTTTAAAATAGTACATATAAAACTTCATTGCCGTAAACACTATTTGAGTTAACGAAAACGAAATTTCGATTTCACCGCTGGTTACAGATTATAAATTATAATACTATAATTAATTACGAAATACATAGGATTGGGAAGACCGCCAACACATGAAGCTAAGAAATCCTGAGAACATGTGGATGGGAAATTGAAATGCGGTAACATATTGTAAAGATGGGGAAAGATATGAGTACTAAAGGGTTGAATAGGTGACATAAATTGTACATAAAATATATACATAGTACTGGATATACATATTTGTTGACTTCGTGAACAATGAGAATAGTAAATAATTCCATCAGACCTTCTAGTAATGATAATTAGTGTTTCAGCTGGCATCAAATTAAACGAATTGAGGGAAGAAAATATCCATCATGAGGCTGTTTTATAGATCAATAACACTATTTTTGTCCCATGAAGACATTAGTATCTCTTCAAATTAACTCATAGTTAATGAGACATTTAATAAACGCAAAAAAATAACATTTCTTTCAATGAGTCATGAAGTTTGAGTCTTACAATCAAACAGGTAGCTTCTACATGAACATTATACCAGGAATTTTGAGTAAATGAACCGAAAAAAATAATTGCAGAAAGCACTCATTAAATTAAATTGATGAATAACAAGGAAAATTGCAATGCGGAAGTAAATAAAAATTCATGAATTTCTGCAAGTACAATTTCAAACAGTTATAATTTCAGACACAACCTGCTAATCGGGAGACTAAAATCAATGCACCGCAATCGCCCTTGGCTTATTATTGTTTTTCTTTGAAGCAATAAACTAAAGTACTAATGTCTGCCTCGATTTAGGCCTCCTCCTGATGATAAGCACTGGCGGCAAAATTTATATTCAGCGATATCTCATCCTTTACATCTTTCAATAACTAGGGCTTTTAGATCTCATTCAATGTTTGGTCACAGACAAAGAACCCAAGCACTAGGCAGAGTTGAATGCTTATTTTATGCAACAGCTCACCAGGAGGTTGCATTGTCTTTGAGAGCGCAAGTTATGATGGTGTCGAAGAATGCTCCCAGCAACTCTGCACTGTGAACTACAGAACAGGAACAACAAAAGAACTTCTCACTAAGACGGACAAAGGTTCATGGTAGATGATTTTACTCTCTCCGTTAAATGCCTGTCAATCGTATCATTTGATGGCCTAAATGCTGGTGAATGGATTACTAATGAATGATTCCTGACGATTCCTTTTGTTGTCTTCAATGCCTAACGAGACAAGGGATACGATTGGAGGTAACGAATCGTATCCCACCTACAAAATGTCTGAAATTATACTAATTCCAAGTCTGAGTTATGGAAGTGAACGACAGGAAATCAGCACAAAAACTGTAATTTCGAAAACATTGTGAGCCTACAAGCATTGAGGAATTAGGCTTGTGTTGCAATGTTAAATTTGTGTTTCTAATAACAATTCAAAATGAGCCAACGTTCAGGTTGATTTCAACTTTATGATAATGAAATATCTGCTATTATATCTAAACAAATTAAAAGAAATATACTATTGCTAGAGTTAGTTAAACACACCAAACCATGTTGCTTTATTACATCTCTTAGTAAGAATATCGGACAAAATATTAAATGAGTGCTTGTAACTACACCGGATAGAATTAACGGTGCAATAATATAAGCCAAGCTCTCCCTGCATACACAATTTATGAGACACTCGCATGGTGGCAAGGCCTCTAATTAGTTTTTGCCTAATTGATTTCAGAGATTTCTAATTCGAAAAGCTTCTAAGGCGTGGGATTAAAAGTTATACAGAAACTGAAGATTACTGCATAACATTTTCAAACGCTATAGAATCGATGAAGAAACGACTGAAGGGAGGAACAAATTATTTTTACTGCTCTGATATACTGCTGTTCACTGTTTTCAGTCTTAGGAGTGACCGAAGGAATGTAATAATGAATAATACAGCACTGAACCACTGCTGACTGTTTCAAAAAGGAAATCGCTGAAGCAAGGTTGAAATTATACCAGATGTGTGAAGCACCTCAGAGTCGCATGAATATTGCTTCTAGATGGGTTGGGTAAGTATAAAGTCAGACCAAGTAATACGAAGAGTTTCAATGACGCCGCAGCTGTCACGTGATCTCACACGCCACAACTGTCACGTGATCAATCTCACACCCCGCAAATGTCACGTAATCTCACACGCCGCAACTGTCACGTGATCTGACACGTCGCAACTGTCACATGATCTCACACGCTGCAACTGTCAAGTGATCTATCATGCCGCGACAGTCACGTGATCCCACACGTCGCAACTGTCACGTGATCTCACACGTCGCAACTGTCACGTGATCTCACACGCCGCAGCTGTCACGTGATTTTACACGTCGCGCCTGTCGCGTGATCTCACACGTCGCAACTGTCACGTGATCTGACACGTCGCAACTGTCACGTGATCTCACTCGCCGCAACTGGAACGTTATCTCACACGCCGCAACTGTCACGTGATCTCACACGCCGCAACTTTCACGTGATCTCACACGTCGCAACTGTCACGTGATCTCACACGCTGCAACTGTCACGTGATCTCACACTTTGCAACTGTCACATGATCTCACACGCCGCAACTGGCACTTGATCTCACACGCCACAACCGTCACGTGATCTCACACGCCGCAACTGTCACGTGATCTCACACGCCGCAACTGTCACGTGATCTAACACGCCACAACTGGCACGTGATCTCACACGCCACAACTGTCTCGTGATCTCACATGCCGCAACTGTCACGTGATCTTACACGCCGCAACTGTCACGTGATCTTACGCGCCGTCTCTATCACGTGATCTCACGTCATTAGTGCCAAGCGAATAGGCTCCTGTCGTCACAAGGCCGTTGCCAGAAAGGTTGAACTAACCATTTTATGACTAGTGCCTCATTTCATCTATTGTAAAAATATTTATCCATTTACTGTTGTTTTCTATTTGTAAAAAAAGTGAAACCATTTTAAATGACTCATTTCGTCGTTTATAAAAATCTCTGACTATTATCAGTACTTTTCTATATGTTAAAACGGTAAAACTACTTTAAATGGTTAATTTCGTCTATTGCAAAATTCATTAACCATTAACATTAGTTTTCCATACCTAGGTAAAAAATGTGAAACTGTTTTAAACGGCTCATCTCGTCGACTGTGGAAATCTTCAACTATTAACAGTAGTTTTCTATTTGTGAAAACTGTCAAAATATTTAATCAGCTGCGGACTTTACTCACAGGGCTTATTGGCAACGACACACTTCCTATGCAAATTATTTGTACTTCCAGCAATATAAGAAGCCTGGTCATTTGCTATCAAAATGTAATGCATGAGATGATTTTTTGCTGTGCGGAGGGGAAATTAACGTTATCAGTTATTTTTCATATTGAAATCTGCAGTCACTAATGGCATGCTGCTTTGAGGGACAAGAACTCTAATAGACGGAGCAGAAACTAATGTTGCTTCGGTACTATTTTATTTTAATTTGGAAAAAAATATTTTTCATGGTTATTTATACACGTAATTTGCTCGGTAGCTATTACAATCACATGTCAAAAAATCTTATTACATGGTTATTCATACTGATAACTTGCCTCGGTACTATCCTGAGCACATGCTTAAAGATTCGTATTTTATTTATTTCCTCAGTAAATTTGCTTTGGTACTATCCCAATCACATGTTAAAAGTTTCTTAATTCATGGTTATTTATACTGATAATTTGCTTCGATACTTTCCCAATCACCTGTTAACAGATACGTATTACATGGTGGTTTTTACTGATAATCTGCTTCGGTACTATCCCAATCACATGCTTCAAGATTCTTATTTTATGGGTATTTTCACAGGTAATTTGCTTCGGTACCATCCCAATCACATGGTTAACGATTCTTCTTTCAGGTTTATTTTCAATGGTAATCTGTTTCGGTACTATCCCAATCTCTTGTTAAAAGATTCTTCTTATAGGGTTATTTTCACTGGTAATCTGCTTTGGTACTATCTCAATCAAATGTTTATAAATTCTTCTTTTAGGGCCATTTTCACTGGAAATTTACTTCGGTACTATTTCAATCACATGGTAAACGATTTTTTTTTCAGGTGTATTTTCACCTGCAATCTGCTACGGTATACTATCCCAATCACATGTTAAAAGAGACTTGGTTCAGTGTTATTTCCACAGGTAATTTTAGGCTAGTAGAGAATAATTTATCTCCTCTTATTTCCAACAACATTGTTCGTGCTACTCTATGCATGGCCATAAAGATGTTTACAAATACAAAAAACGAATTTAATTAAAACTCACGAATAGAATTGCTAAGTGAGCGGTAAGTCGAATCGTTCTGTCTCCTTTGATCGACTCTCAATTCTGCTCTCATCGGGATACTCGTTGATTGTTTTATCCTAGGCTTGGGTGACCTTGGTGGCCCTAGTCTGTAATCTGAGGGGATGGGGCCTTCTCCACAAGCTGAAGCGCTGGGACCGTCTGTATGCTAAAGTGCCGGGTCCTTCTTTGTAAGCTGAAGGGCTGGGACCTTCTGTAAGATGAAGTGCTGGGTCCTTCTTTATAAGCTGAAGAGCTGGGACCGTATGTACGCTGATGGGCTGAGACCGTATGTAGGCTGAAGGGCTGGGACAGTCTGTGAGCTGAAAGGTCGAGACCGTCTGTAAGATGATGGGCTGGGACCTTCAGTAAGGTGAAGGACTGGGACCGTCTGTAGGCTGAAGGGCTGGGAAGTCAATCACGCTACTTAACGCGACCAGCAAAATAAATATATAAAATAAAGTCAGTTACTCAAAAGATTGAGCAACTGCAAAAATACAAGACGATTCTAGCATTTCATACATCTGCCTACTGAATGGAAGAGAAAGGAAATTCCATACTGCAGAATTTAGATCTTTTTTTTAACTCGTTTCATGTGTCATAGAAAGGAAGGGAATCGTTTCTCAAAGTGATAAAAAACAGAATGAAGCTCTTTTCTTGAGTCATAGAAAGACTGAAGCTCTTTATCGAGTCATTAAATGACAGATTGAGACTCAAGTCATGAGACTTTAAGAGGCAGGGTCAATCTTTTTTATGAGTCATACAAATGCAGAGTGAAGCCCTTTCTTGACTCATAAAATGAAAGAAGGAAGTACTATTCATGAGTCATTAAAAGACAGAAAGAAGCTCTTTTCATGAGTCATTTGAAGACAGAGTTAAGTACTTTTATCATTAATAATAATACGACCGAGAAAATGCCTTTTCTTGAGTCATGAAAAGACCGGGTTAAGCTCTGTTTGTGACTCCTTAAAAGAGAGTAAATCACTTTTCATGAGTCATGGAAAGATAAAGTGAATCTCTTTTCATGAGTCATGATATAGAGTGATGTTTTTTTCTTGAATCATAAAAAGACAGAGCGAAGCTCCTTTCTTCAGTCCTGACATAGGACTGACTGACGCTCTTTTCATAACTCACTCAAAGACTGAGTGACGATCTTCTCCAAAGTCATACAAAGGCAGAGTAAAGCTTTTTTATAAGTCATACAAATGCTGTGTAAAGGTCTTTCATCGAATCATAAATAGACAGAGTGATGATCTGTTCATGAATCACAAAAAACTAGTGGAGAAACTTAGGCCGTACGCTCGCTGGCGTCGCAGATGGAGAAACAGCCTGAGGGAAGAAGCGGAGAGAACAACAAAGAGGCAGAGTGAGTAAAGCTGACATATTAGCCTTGAAGAACAGGGAATAAGTTAAAGAGATAAAAGATGACGAGTATGACTCAAGGAAAAAATATAATGGAATAAGATATAGGGTAAAGGACGGCTAGTATGACTCCAGATGAAATAACAAGGGAATAAGGTAGTGGAAAAAGACTTGAGGTTGAAGATTAAAAAGAGGATGGGAAGAACTTATGCAAGTTGTTTGAATAAATCTAAAGAAAAAGGATGAGATTGAAGGAACTGAGAAAATCAACTTCCGGTAGGTTCTGCTTCATCCATTTATTGTACTTCCCTTAATTAAAGCTCCACGCCAATCTATTATTAGCTCAGGAACTGTATTGAATTACGTATTTCATATTACCACGAAATTCCTACATGTTTGACTATGGATGGTGAGTATGGGAGGTGACTATTTGTGGTGACGATGAGTAATGACTTTTCAGTGGTAACTATGGGTATTGATTGTAAGTGGTGACTACGGGTAGTGACTACAGGTGGTGACTATGGGGGAGATTCTGGGTAGTGGCTATGGTTGGATATTCTGGGTGGTGTCTTCTATGCATATCTCCTGGAGTAAAAATATCACTCATGGAGCTACCTCCCTGCCTGCTTTACCAAGCCACGCGTCACGGCAGTCGAGTAAATCAGTTGTTATTGCAGCTGGCAAAACATTACTGTCCGCCTGAACAGCAAAGCTTATTGATGGCCTTCAAACGACACCGTTACTGGTTTCTGGTCAAGTTTTTGACCCGCAAAAGGTGTCATAAAAAAGGATTTACTTCATTAGTGCAAACGACACGCGAAGTTATGATGGGTGGTCGCTAGGGTCAGATTTCATTGAGAAATAATTTGATCTTGTGAAAAATATATCCAGCCTCTTAACCCTTTTGATGGAGAGTCCGTTAGTGAGGTCATTCTGGCTGTTGATGGACTATTCTCTTCCTCTCTGCTAGTAGTTAATAGGACTACAAGACGCGGATGTGAAGGAATTAGATAGAGGTTAATTAGCGGTGGGCGGGGGGGGTAGGACGCGATGCATGCACCTTGACTCACCGAGCGTACGGGGGTGCGCGCAGAAACGGGGGAGGGCGGGGGC
>SDVV010018180.1:0-13819 GCA_016164225.1 Gammarus roeselii
CATGCCCACCAACTAATGTAAACATGCAGTGATTACTGCATTACTTACATGCTATACCATTGTGTGTGTCTATCAATTGTTGCAGAAGATCAACACGGTATTGCTGTTGATAACACCGAGTCTCACTCCAGAGTCTCCCAACTCCTCATTTGGTTGTCATCTGCCCCAATAAATCTTAAGTAAGTTGAACTCTGGTATCATAGTTTGCCCACCCCTTGCATAAAATGAAGGTCAATGAACATGATTATGTGAGCAAAGGTCAGCATTTTTGCTACTAATTGGTTATTTTTCAGATTGTTAATCAGAGGGTTAATATTTTATACATGCATCTTTCATCCGATCCAAACACCGTCCAAACAACTCCTTTATTAGCTTTGCTCCCGTGAATAATGTTATAAGTGTCTTATCAGCTGATAACACTTGAATGGCTCCATTTCCAGAGTAATTGTCGTATTTATGATTTACTTCAGTAAACTGGATTGGCATAAATTCTTGGGTATGTTTGAACATATCCGGGGATTCATCTATGCATAGGCTTGTGAGGGCACAATTATTCAAGGCCATAGATTCAAGGCCTAGTCTCATCTAATTGTTGATCAATTAGTATTGATTAATTTCAGTATATGTCACTGACGTGCAGCTTTTAGAAGCAATTCGTCTAAGAGTTGGCCAGTTAATGTCAGAAAGCCAGTTCTTTAGGATTGAACTGTGAAATAATACCATATTGCATACGGGTTGACTTTTAAACAAATTAGTGTGTAGATTCCCACTTGCAGGCAAAAAGGCCGCCGTGTGGTTTACACATGGCCTGAGGGTCATATGTAAATTGAAAAACCTTGACCTCATTTACTGGGATACCATTGGTTCATCCTCTATATAAGACCTTGCACACACAGCCTGCTTGGCAACGCTCCAGTCATTGTTTAGATATTTTTTATTGCATTTCTAGATTGTCCATTCATTCCTTTTTGTTTTCCACTCAGTTCCCTAACAGAACTTGCTTGTCTATGTTTCCGCATCTCATGTAATATTGATGTAATGACGCTTTTCTTCAGGGTGGGAGAGAAAATGCCATATCTGAAATGTGGTTAAGCTGTCGTCGACCTTCCCCGGCAGCCACATCGGGAAGGCTTCACTCTAGTGTGTGGATGGGTCATAACTAGAGCCACATCAGGAAGGCTTCACTCTAGTGTATGGATGGGTCATGACTAGAGCCACATCGGGAAGGCTTCACTCTAGTGTGTGGATGGGTCATGACCAGAGCCACATCGACAAGGCTTTACTCTAGTGTGTGGAAGGGTCATGACTAGAGCCACATCGGGAAGGCTGCACTCTAGTGTGTGGATGGGTCATGACTGGAGTCACATCGGGAAGGCTTCACTCTAATGTGTGGAAGGGTCATGACTAGAGCCACATCGGGAAGGCTTCACTCTAGTGTGTAGATGGGTCATGACTAGAGCCACATCGGGAAGGCTTCACTCTAGTGTGTGGATGGGTCATGACTAGAGCCACATCGGGAAGGCTTCACTCTAGTGTGTGGAAGGGTCATGACTAGAGCCACATCGGGAAGGTTTCACTCTAGTGTGTGGAAGGGTCATGACAAGAGCCACATCGGGAAGGCTTCACTCTAGTGTGTGGATGGGTCATGACTAGAGCTACATCGGGAAGGCTTCACTCTAGTGTGTGGAAGGGTCATGACTAGAGCCACATCGGGAAGACTCACTCTAGTGTGTGGATGGGTCATGACTAGGTAGTTATGATGTACAAAATAACTTGGTAAAAAACTTGAAATCTTGGGGTGGATTTGATTTGTTGTTGATGTTATAAAACAACAAGAATATCAACCAGGATCTATTTTACACCTATGCAAACTTACTTCGAAGTATTTTTACAACGTGCTCAAATTTTTCTTGAACCAGATGCATTTTTTTTTGAAACTCTATTTCAAATTGATTCCAACATTTATAGTTTTTAAATACACTTTTCAGGAGTTTCTTTATTTGCATTTTCTAATGTTGTAATGAAAAAAAAAGCATAATACAAAAGTTTAATTTAACACTAAGGAAGTGTAGTTTATGCATTTGCTGTTGATCAGAGAAATGGATGGTATTTACTGGCATAATTGCCCTCGTTGTAGTCTTTATATCTATTAATTCTTTTCCGAAATAAGACATAAATATGTAGTTTTTTAACTTCACATTTCTGTGTTCATTTGAATTATAGGTATGGGTTGAAATTACTTCAATGAGGGAAATCTTACATTAAAAGATGTTTCTTCGATGCTGTGATTTACAGTATCGGTATAAAATGGATTCCTTAGTATTAAATTACAAATTAGTTTTTTTTTTGAAGTATTGATTGTCTTTTATCAAAGCTGTGGGAAAACAGGTAGAAAAACACTTGTATAATATTTTTTAAATAATTTTAAACTTTGAGGTCAATTTACAATAGAGGTTGATGTTAAAAAAAAAGAATATCGTTGATGAGTAATTAACCAACCACGGTGTACAATTACTTTGATTTTTTTTACCGAACTGTGAAATAACTCCTGGGAGAATTTTTTGCTGTTAACATCTGTTACAAATTTTCCCCAAAATAAAAGTTATTAACCCGTTTATTTTTTGCAGTGACATGCGCTTGAGTGGGGTGAGGCACTGTTATATGATATTGCATTCTTTGTATTTGATTCGTGTCTTACATTATTGAAAAGTGCTTTGAAACAATCAATTTTTTTTTAAAAACCTAATATAGAAATTCTCTAACGATACTTGATCAAATGTATTTGTTGTAGCGTATTTTTGAATAATTTTGGTGTCCATTATATGAAATGCATCACTTGAGAGATATTTTGCTGTACTAGAACCCCCTGTAACGCGATATTAATTTTTTTTTTGTAAATTATGGTGAACAGATTAATTTTTTGAGACACACGGACGAGTCTCTGCTACTTCAGTTTAGTATAGGTACATGCCATGCATTACTTTTCCATTCTCTCGTGTATTGCTTGTCTAAAACTATTATATTTGGAAATAAAATTATCAGACTTTATATGTAAGCAATCCGCTTCCTGTCAGAAAAGTAGTTTACATAAGTAAAACTGTAGATAATCATAAAATTATATAAAGTCATGTAAATTGAATCTAGTTCATTTTCAGAAGTAACTCTTTGCTGTGCGACGGGATGGTTCCGAGTGATGGAGATTGACTATAATTATTTGATTTCAATAACAAATTTTCCGATAATGGCAATACGGGAGCTTGAAGCCTACATACGTCAGCTTTTAGTTGCATGTTTAGTATTCGCCCCAGTTTTGTTGCGATAACGGTGTAATGTTATAATTATTTGTTACAGTCGTAACATATTTGCTTAGGTTATTACAGATGTTCGCTTTCTAATTTCCATTTTCTCTCAGTACTGATACTTCAGGTAATAAATTTTAAATATTGTTTGCATTCTTGAACTTGAACTAATCAAATATTGGACGGAAATTGATCTGGCACCACAAACATGGTCGACATTTTCCCGATGCACTTATCCAATATTTGACACACCCCATTCATACTAACGGGCTTTTTGATGTCAGAATACAGGATTACAAACACGTATTGCACCCGACTTTTAACCCATTTCGATTAAACTTACAACCATGAATTTAATACTCCTTGTTAACAGGTATATAACATCTAGATATTGCGCAAATTGAATGGCTGTAATATTCGCAGATTACTACCTCATTTCTCCTGTGAAGTTTATTGATACCTAGCTTAGTTCGGATATCTTAGTGTATTACAGTTGTTACGGTTCTTCAAAAAACTGATATTCGTGTTGGATCACGACTAAAGACAGTCGTTCTGCAGCCGTATTGTGGTTGCATTGATTGATATTCGTGTTGGATCACGTCTAATGGCAGTCGTTCTGCAGCCGTCTTGTGGTTGCTTTGATTGATATTCGTGTTGGATCACGTCTAATGACAGTCATTCTGCAGTTATATTGTGGTTGCATTGATTGATATTCGTGTGGGATCACGTCTAATGGCAGTCGTTCTGCAGCCGTCTTGTGGTTGCACTGATTGATATTCGTGTTGGATCACGTCTAATGGCAGTCGTTCTGCAGTCGTATTGTGGTTGCATTGATTGATATTCGTGTTGGATCACGTCTAATGGTAGTCGTTCTGCAGCCGTCTTGTGGTTGCATTGATTGATATTCGTGTTATATCACGTCTAATGGCAGTCGTTCTGCAGCCGTCGTGTGGTTGCATTGATTGATATTCGTGTTGGATCACATCTAATGGCAGTCGTTCTGCAGCCGTATTGTGGTTGCATTGATTGATATTCGTGTTGGATCCCGTCTGCTGACAGTCGTTCTGAAGCCGTCTTGTGGTTGCACTGATTGATATTCGTGTTGGATCACTTCTAGAAGCAGTCGTTCTGCAGCCGTATTGTGGTTGCATTGATTGATATTCGTGTTGGATCACGTCTAATGACAGTCGTTCTGCAGCCGTCTTGTGGTTGCATTGATTGATATTCGTGTTGGATCACGTCTAATGGCAGTCGTTCTGCAGCCGTCTTGTGGTTGCATTGATTGATATTCGTGTTGGATCACGACTAATGACAGTCGTTCTGCAGCCGTCTTGCGGTTGCATCGATTGATATTCGTGTTAGATCACGTCTAATGGCAGTCGTTCTGCAGCCGTCTTGTGGTTGCATTGATTGATATTCGTGTTGGATCACGCCTAATGGCAATCGTTCTGCAGCCGTCTTGTGGTTGCATTGATTGATATTCGTGTTGGATCACGTCTAATGGCAATCGTTCTGCAGCCGTCTTGTGGTTGCATTGATTGATATTCATGTTGGATCACGTCTAATGGCAGTCGTTCTGCAGCCGTCTTGTGGTTGCTTTGACTGATATTCGTGTTGGATCACGATCAATGACTGTCGTTCTGCAGCCGTATTGTGGTTGCATTGCACGTAATAAATAGATGTCCATGATATTTATTCATGCTGTTTTATGGGAGATGTTCTGGTAAACAAAAAATATACTACATCACCACCGTTTCCCGGCTCCAAAAAATGTCATGTTCTTCGGGAACAGGAAACCCATATCGTGTAGTGACGCGTTTTATTGCTGTATTCTGGGTATAATTCCTGTCACATATGGAGGTATTTAGTTTGCTTAGATGCATAAAACATTCAAATATTGCGCTTGTACAACAGCTGATCCAGAAGAAGTTATATCTTGTATTGAGCAGCTATTTATGATCCATTATTTTTCCAGATTATAGCAATAAATTATAAACATGTCAGGTATTCAATAACTGTAAATCGACTGCCACAACTTAGTTCTTTGGAACCAGGACACAGCAATTGGTTATAATACGTATGGATATTCAGGTGTCATTCACAGACAAATCATATCGTTTACCGGTGTAAAACATCTAGATATGGTGCCTATAAAACTGCTGTTTCAACGAAAATTCACTAGTGTACAGATCAGAGATCGCTGTACTAAAAATATTTTTTGTGTAGTAAGCACTATTTTATTGGCGCAATGTCTTTATGATCACATCTGTAAACATAATCTTCATCTCTAAAGACATCCAAGTGTATTACACCTGCGTCTCTTTCACAATGATCGATGTCAAATAGTTATTCAAACCGCCTAAAGTACGCCAATCGTTAAGTCGATAGACAAAGTGTTTTCCTGACATTGTGGTTGATGTATAACTAAGCTGGCTAAAATACGATCATCTTTGGAAGAGTTATTTTACGGGGGCAATATCTAGATGTTTCACGCCCGCTGACAATATGCTTTCTATCTGTAATGGAGTGCATTACAGTATTGTCCCGAATTCAATGAAAACTTGTATAATATAGGTATGTATACCACCTCTTTTAGGGAAGTAATGTCTCGATTCACGGCTACCTAATAAGTGGCATGGTTGATGATTTATAGCTCTAATCTGGGTACATTACATTTCATATACGACTGGGAATTGACTGTCACGACTTGTGTAAAATAGGTAGTTTAAATACTTGTATTAAACACCGTTTTTTTGGAAACGGGACACAACTGTGATACAACTGGATATTCAGATGTATTACAGATAAAAAAGTTTTTGTTTACAGGTGTAAAACTTCGTGAACACAGTACTTTAAAACACATGTTTTACTCATTTTGTGAGTATCGATTCACAGCTATTTCATACATGACATGGTTACCCTACCAACCATGTCAGGTAGAAAATAGCTATAAATCGACTGTCACCTTCTGTTCTTCTGTGCGTGTTTGAGGAGAGGTTGTGTTGTGGGCCTTCTTGCAGGAAAATAAGGAGAGGGCAACGGGGATATACTGAGGATGCTTCCCCTCTCACATCAAGAATTCTAACGAGAGGGAAAAGAAACTAGATCGACGGTGTACCGAAATCACATCAACGGGACACAGCACTAACGGAGAAATAATAATAATGATGAGCTAACAAGCACTGCCGACACGCCTCATCTCGTCCAAACAGACCCAAAATCCAGCCTTCCTTCCCCAAATCCTCGACTTCCTGTTTACCCCAAAGCCCGCCCCTACGGCCTTCCCAACATACCCCCACACACTACCCCCTCTCCCAAGTGACCACAGCCTTCCTGCCATGCCAACGACACCCGCCTGCACCCCATCCCGCCTCGCCTCTCAGCTGACTTGACACACCCATCACAGCTGACCGGGACACTCGCCGAAATATTGTTAATAGTGCCGATTAAGAAGCACCATCAAGTCCCCTTCAACAACATGGCTATTATCAAAGCAGCCTTCTACCAGAGAGAGCCTTTCGCCAGTGTAACCTTCTACCAGCAAGACAGCCTCCTACCAACCTCAACCTCCTCCCATCCTCCACTACGCTGCCGTTCATTCCCTCTGCTGCGGTCCCTTCAAAGACATGGGCTTTAAATTGCTCAACCAGACTCCTTTAAGGCAGTGTTAAAAACAATACGTAAAAATCAATACTTGAAATACATTTTCGCCATTATTGACATATTGTTGGAAGTCGTTAGGCAACCAGTAACATAAAAATATTTTTCATGGTACTTGTAGATGTTACATCCGAAGACAATGGAATATTTACGTGTTTTCTACCAGCATTCGCATTGTGACGAGGCAATATACATCATAAACAGTATTAAGTAAGAGCAGTAGCAAAGTTCTAATTGCCAACTATTTTATCGGCTGCAAAAAACTGCCCTAGTGAAATTGTTTCAATGCAAATTTTAACACAAGCGATAGAACTGTACTGAACAACATCATTCTTTTATCATTTGAATGTTAAGTGAATATGTTGCTCAATACTTGGTTTCATTAGCGTGATCGTGTGCTGAGTGTATTTTCACCACAAGCTATTATTTTATCATTTAAATGTTCACTGAATATGTTGCTCACTACTTTGTCACATTAGCTCTCATGTGCTCTCAAGACTTTTCCCTAGTGTACTATCACGCTGTGTCTATACATATCGTACGTTATCCCCACTAGCTACCTCTTCCACCGTCCAATTATTCAGTGTGTTGGTTGATCACTGCACTGGGCCTATAAGCTGGTGTCCACGCGCTTCCAATATTATTGTTTCTTAGGTAATTATTTAGATGTCTTTTTTTCGTCCATTAGTTTGCTTTTACTAGCTTATTAGCTTTTATCCATGTCCCATTAGATTACCTCATTGTGTTTATTATCCTTTACTCTCGTGCCCCCGATTGTTGCCTCGCGCATTTTTTTAGGACTGTTTATCAAGACTATTTTTCTATTTACTTCAATCCTCTATCCGCTAGCTTCAATTAATTCACGTCTGAGTAGATTCCTCATAAGTTTTGTTGCCTTCATTAGTGTACGACCAAGATTATTTTGAGTCACATTTTTATAGGCTATATTTCAATTTACTTTTTATGCCATTACCCTACAACCGTCAAATCCAATTGAGCCCATCTCTTTTCCTGTTACTGCAAGATTATTTTTGACAGATATCTGCATCTCAGCTGCTATTTTGCGACATTTTGATGGCCCGCTCCTAAATTTTTTCCATTGATGACATTCTATTTAATTTTTCCCATCGGTGATACTCTATTCCATCTTTAGCAGTTCATTATAATACACGCTATCCAGTTATTTGGGCTTCTTGGTTGTCTACTGCGCTGTAGCAAGTATCTTTTCCCCTCACGCTAACTCTCTAGCCGTTCAATTATCCAGCAAGTTTGATGATCCCTTCTTTGAACTCATAAGCTGGTGTCCACAAGCTCTCTAGACTACGCCAAGGTGTTTTCTGCTTATTCGCCCATTCGCTTTTATTCGTGTTTTCTGTAATACCTTTTTTGGGTTCATTAGCTCACGATTCATTCTTTGTGCATTTCTTTAAGAATAGTATATTGAGGTAATTTTTAATGTGCTTCAATTTTCCTATTGGCTTTATTTCATGTCTTTCAAGATTACTATTAATTGTTTATTAGCTTTTCAGTTTTTTCACGTGTGCTCTCATTGTTCAGGTCATATTTAAATTAACTTTCCAGTTTTTACCCACGTACAATCAGCTATTACCCACGTACATTCAGCTATTACCCACGTACAAAAGCTATTACCTACTTACAATCAGCTATTACCCAAGTACAATCAGCTATTACCCACGTACAGTCAGCTATTGCCCACATACAATCAGCTATTACCCACGTACAATCAGCTATTATCCGCGTGCAGTCAGCTATTACCCAAGTACAATCAGCTATTACTCCCATACATCAGCTATTACCCGCGTACAATCAGCTATTGCCCACATACATTCTATTGTACCACTTAACATCTTGCAGCTTAGAATCGTGCTACGATTTCATAACACCCCACTTACTTAATTGTAATTATTTTTTCGTCATCTTCTGATACTCCGCCCGTCCTGTCTGGTACAAGGTTGGTGCCCAGGATCATGATATCATTCCCTTATTGAGGAGCAGATGGGAACAGCTATAAGTTAGTTTAACTTTGCATTCAACCCAAATCTCGCAATAGGAAGTAACCTGGCGCTAAAGCGCATCCGACGATACTCGCATCCGACTCTCATTTGTATTATTCCCGTTTAAATTCCGTTTTCGAAGTGTCGACATAATCGTCACATCCCGCTTCTAATTATAGTATTTCACTCATATCTGCTGTCAACAAAAAATCCCAGAAAATTGAACTCAAGCTAACGGTCCATTTTCCCAACGGTAAATTCCATAACAGTCCAAGATGGTTCAGGCTAAGCTAGAATGTTGCATCTGCTACACCTCGTACGCCCCCGAACTAATGGGGGCGCCAATAAGACTTGAACAAAATTGCTGATTGGTCAAAAAGTGGCAAATGAAATTTAATGTCGACATATGCAATGTTATGCACATTGGTCTTCATAGCCCCAAACACGAATATCCAATGTCTGGAAAGAAACTCATTCTCGTCACCGAAGAGAGAGATTTAGGTGTCATCATTAGTAACGACTTAAAAAGCAGCAAGCAATGCAACGATGCTCAATCAATCTTTATTCGCTAGAGATACGTCGAGTCAGAGACGACATGATCGAAGTGTGGAAGATTATGAAGGGTAAAGAAAACGTCGATCGAGCGAGCCTTTTCACTCTAGATACAAACGGAGTGACTAGGAACAAAGGATACAAAATCGTTGGGAAACGTTTCTCACTCGACTTCACGCGGAATTTCTTCTCGTATAGAATTGTCGAAGAATGGAACAAACTTCCAGCGGAGGTTGTAAACAGCAATACAATCGAAACGTTCAAGTCGCGGCTCGATAAGTTATACATAAATCGCCGATAAATAGCTAAATCGTTCCATTTCCTGTTGATATAATAAAATAGAAATGGCACGCGAAGCTCTCCTAGACGTTCTACTTCAAAACTAATCCTCTTGCTACCAGAAGGCAGCCTAGTTTGGGCCAATATGCCTCTTAGACGTTCTACTTCAGAACTAATACTCTTGCTACCAAAAGGCAACCAAATTTGGGCCAATATTCCTATTGTTGTCTCCCTACACTTGTAAACACTTGTAAACATGTGTAAAACCGGAGGTTTATATAGCTGTAGTAGACATCGATTTTTAGAAACGGGACACAACTGTATTACACTTGTATTTTGTGATGTACAAGTTTATTTCTATTTTGTGTATTTTGTGATGTACGCACTCATAAAATAGCTGTTCCTAAGACACAACTGTAATACACCTGGATATTGAGATGCATTACAGGTCGAAAACATATTGTTTTTAAAAGTAAAAGATCTTGATATCGCACTTGTAAAACCATTTTCTAAGATAGGTATAATAGGTTTAAAACAGTCATATTTCATCGGTAATGTACCCAGATTACAGCAATAAATCATCAAAAATTACTGGTATAAAATAGCTGTAAATCGACTGTCACGACGAGTAGAATAGGCGGCTTATATACCTGTAAAAACACCGTTATTTTCTGAACGAGACAACAGTAAAACACCTGGATATTCGGATGTATCAGAAATAAAAACGTCTTTAAGCAATGCAAAAAACATTGAATTCTGGTTTATAATACACCTGTTTACTCAAATTGTGAGGGTTGATATACAGCTACAATTTACCTGGCATCGTTGTTGATTTATAGCTGTAATCCGGGAAAAATACTGAACAAAAATGGCTGTATTCACTATATCAGTCCTGTCTCTGGAACAGCTATTTTATGAATGCGATGTCTAGGTGTTTTACACCTTTATGACATACAATTTATACCTAAAATACATGACAAAATACAAGTGCATTACAGTTGTGTTCCGTTTCCAAAGAACGGTGTATAATACACCTTTATAAACCTCTTGTTTTGCACAAGTGGTGACAGTCGATGTATAGTTATTTTAGACCTGACATAATTAATGATTTATAGCTGTAATCGGGGTAAATTACAGAACATAAATGGCTGTATTCAAGATATCAGCCCTGTCTTTGGAACAGCTGTTATATGAGTGCGATATCTAGGTGTTTTTCACCTTTAGGACATACAATTTATGCCTTTAATACATCATATAATACAAATGTAATAAAGTTGTGTCCCGTTTGTGGATTTTTTTTTGGTATACCGTTCATGATACCAGGGTTAGAACCACTCTGACCTATCTTGGCAGCCTACGACACTCCTACCTACCCTCTCGCAAAATTTCTCAACCCTATTCTTCAACCACTTACAGTTAACAACTACACCTAACAAAACTCTTAGGATTTTGACAACAAAATCTCTGAGTTCACCTCTTACGGTCCCTCCTTCATGTCAAGCTTCGATGTGACTTCAATATTTACCAACATTCCTCCTGATGAAACCATCAACATCATATGCCAAACCATCTTTAGCACACAAGAACAGTTCCATAATTTTATAGAAGCAGAATTTAGGGAACTCCCTATTCTCGCATGCAGGGAATCGTTCTTCCTGTTCGGGGATTGATCATTTCAACAGTGTGATGGTGTAAAGATGGGCTCCCCACTAGGCCCTACGTTAGCCAACACGTTCCTCTGCACCTATGAAACGTTGTAGCTGAACACTTTCCCGGCAGAGTTCAAACCCATCTTTCACAAAAGATACGTTGACGATACATTTGTTTCCTTCAACAAACAATCTCATGCTGTTAAATTTCTAGATTTTTTTAATTCCCAACATGCTAGCATCAAGTTTACGTTTGAGACGAAACACAACAATTCCATACCCTCCTGGATACAAAATTTATTAGAGATCACTATAACAATTTGCACACCAACATCTTTCGAAACCCAACGTTTTCCGATCTTGGGATGAGTTTTTTTCTCTCACACCATTCTAAAATATAGAATCAATAACATCAGAACCCTTAGCCACCGGGCATATAACCTTTCCTCCTCATTTCTGGCTTTCAACACGCAATCTATTTTCTTAGAAAATTCTGCATTAACAATGATTACCCAATAGCTTTATTTGATAAACATTGCAGAAACTTTCTCAACAATATTTACGATTAACATGCCGCCCATGAACAAACATCTAGAAAGAAAACAATTTACCTTTCTTTACCCTTTTACGGCTCGGAATAGAAAACATTATATGCTACATTAATAGCCACCTTTTCGGATGCTTACCCACAAGTAAAATTTAACTCAGCCCAGAGAAATTCCTTCACCATAGGCTCGCTGTTCCGCTTCAAAGATACCGTTTCTTCTGACGTGCGCTCCGACGTCATATATTGCTTTTCATGTGACTGCTGCAAAACGTCATACATTGGAAGCACGAGAAGAAGATTCAGGGAAAGAGTGGATCAGCCAGCACCTTGAGATTTCGAGTAGGACAGGCATAAACAACTCACCACAGTTACACATTCCATCCCTCGCAAGCACGCGGAAGACCATAACCACCCATTCAAAAATAGGCACTTCAAAACCATAGACCAATCATACAACAGCATAAATCTACTAATTCTGGAATCTCTTCATATACTCCAATCAAAACCTTCTATGAACATTCAACAATCTTCTACAAAGCTATACATCGTTCCAAGCTGCCATAAAACAGTCATCGTCGCCAGTCAAGAGGGTTGTGTCAGGTAGTGTGCTCAGGCGTTTTTAACCATCTAAATACGGTCTGAAGAGACGAACGTCAGTGAAAATGGGACCCAACAGAAGACAAATGAATTTGCTGCAATTTATTGTGTTTGGACTGAAGGTTTTGTTATACACCGTTTGTGAAGAGTGATTTCATAGTGTCATGCCTTTCCAATCGAGGCTTGCGCCCAATGTTGGCATAGGGCGGGTTTCTACCCTCTCACACCCACACCCTCTACCCTCCGTTCCTCGGCAGAAACAATATGCCTCTTGATACCATGTTTAAGTGCATTTATTCTAGGTCAGCTCGACGTGTGAACTGCTCTCATATCCACAGGAGTCCCTCTTTAGCGGCATTAGTGGTAACAAACTGAATTATTGTGTTAAAGAACAATTTCGTGGTACTCTCGACGGTCAGCATTGTAGCATCTGGCAACTCTTCGTGGATGGTAGTCCATTGACATTCTCGCATTTGTGCTTCATTATGGCCCTGTGCGAAAACTATTACGTGCTTTTGGTAGATTTTGAAGACGGTTTGCTTTGTCTACTCCATTAACCTAACAACATGAATGGTTCATTAAGCCTTCCTCGACGTAGTTCGGCGTATGCTCGTATAAGAGGGCGCTTTAACGTCGCGAGGGCAGGTATACCACCAGCTCCTTGTGAAGCCTAACCTATACCTCCTTGCCCGCTCGTGACTGCTCGGCTAAGATAACTTACGCACGCACAGTGTGCGGTGTGCAGTGGCCTTACACTACCCCTACCCCCTTCTCTCGTAGCTCACTACCCCCTTACCCCCTTCTCCTGTAGCTTTGAAATCTGCCCGCATTGTTGGATTTGTTGCTCGACTTATGAGATGATCAGTTTGATGACGTGTTATATTGTTTATTATCTAATATAGGGTATTGGTATACGATTTCTTAACTTGATTTTTTTTCTCCTTCTTGTGCAATATAACGAATATTTACTACGTCCACTCTAACATTTAATAAAGATCTGTGATGTAAGAACCGCAGTCAATAAAATCTAGAACATAAATCACGCCCAATGTTTAAAATTAGGCATTTTTATATCAATGTTCGACATCATTGACCAAAAAAAATCAATGAATACGAAATAGTAGCTATACACTACCAGACACGTTATTACCTAGTTCATCTAACGTAACCAACCTAGGCAATTATTATCTATTTCAATCCAAGTTTGATGGTTATGTATGA
>SDVV010018181.1:0-13818 GCA_016164225.1 Gammarus roeselii
CATATATATATATACATACTTTTGTAGATATATACAAATACACAACTGTGGGGTATTACCCCAGGGGGTGAAACCATCAGGGGTGATTCCCCACACCTATTTTCTTATTAAATATATATTTTTGTTTCCAAAGAAATTGAATGTAATTCTTTACACATACAATGACATCTAGGAGTAAATGACCCAGAATAATGATACCACAGCTAATTTCAAAATGGGTATCTAACTTTATAAAGACCTTGTTCAATCATATCATTAAAAAATGTTTTTTTCATAACAGATGCTCATTTACTGATACTTTACGGTCCTAATTAGTTCAGGATGTGGAGAAATGACTTCAAGTAAAGTTAGCTTGCAATTAGGCTATTAAAGAAAAACTTTGCTTCCCGTTGTGAAATCTGAAAGAAAAATCCTTCAGCAGTCATGAACAACTGCAGCATAAGACAAGCCTCAAAAATGACCTGACTGATGTAATAATCTATGTAACATTTCATTTGAAGCATTTGATATATACTAATATAGCCTAAGGCATGCTCTTTCTATTGGTACTTTTGAACTTTTAATTTAGTTTTAATTATTGATATATGAGGGGTGAGGGGAATCACCCTCCCGATTAGGGACCATAGCTCTCCCCATTGTTCATACTACTTTTTAGTTGATGATAGAATGTTGAAACTTATGGTTTTTCAAGGTCATAACTCATAATAGGAGCTATACACATCGTAAATACAAAGTTTCTAGGCTGCAGAATTTTCAAGTCATTTCAATGTATGTGGGGAAAAGTCACCCCAGTTGATGCTATTTCACCTTGGTGACCTCAAGACTGATCACACATAAGGCATAGGAAACCAAGATGGTCGTGGATATCTTTACATCAGGCCATAAACTAAGCCTACCACTAACATTTTTCTAGTAGTAGAATTTCATATCCTAAAATGTTTATTTGTACTGCAGGTTTGAAACACTTTTCTTTACCTTGCTTATTAGAAACCCACACCTGTGAGTTAGGTTGAATAGGATAGGAAAGGTTCCAACAATAGGCTTGTAACATAGCCTTGTAACATATCCAGCAAATATTTCATGCTACACGCAGCATCATGTGTTGGCGCAGAGTCACTACCTCACAATATCTTACAAGACATGGGTGAGCACCACAGTTTGCATTTTGATTTTGTTCCATATTTATTCCCATTCAGTGCATCCTCCTTGAGGCCAACCGCTGCAGTGCAGGCACCACACAGCCCTACAGTCATACCAGCATATACTGGAAACTGTCCCTTCGGATCTCTGCTTGCTGTGCGGGGGTTCACCCGATTTGTTTGAGCATGTCATGACCTGCCCAACAATCGCACCAGGCAGGCTTCACCATATTATCACGTCGGTGCGTGATCCACGGGAGCGCCCGCACAACAGCATGAACCACCTCAGAGGTACAAGCCTAATATAGGGCCTGTCACCAGCTGTAGCACTCCCAACACATCAGTGGATTCCCGGGCCTCGGGCTTTGTGCTGGCCGTGGCTCCTCCATCGCAGGGGGAATTAGGGTTGAGCAACAAGAACAATCACCACCATAATGGACACAATTACCATATCTTTAAACTGGCGTGCATGACTATGCTGGCATCCCCCAGCTTTGTTGCTCCTCTCTGGCTTGTGGTGCTGCTGGAGTAGACTGAAAAGGTAAGAAGGTGTCCCTATTTGTGATGTCCTGCAGGCCTGTCATGGATTTTTGTTTGTCTGTATGAAATGGGAGCTCTCATGAGGATTTGATATTGCTCAAATCTGTGCAAAACATAATGACAAGAAGTGTAGATGGTCTGGCTGAATTGGATAACTTTTTCACACAGAAGCAATTTGGTTTATTTTCTTAAAAGTGGTTTCTCAGGGTGGTGAAAAGATCATGTAACACGTACATACGCATGAATATACATATGTATATATGTACACCTTGTTGAATACTGGAGGATCATCTTTGGGTTGGATAATGGGGTAACCTTGGGAGACCTTTTTTGTGTGATCCCGATGAGATAACCCAGGGCCATCCCTATACGCTCTTGAAATTGGCTTGCCATACTGATATAAAAAAAAATTCCTTTCAACACTGTGTTCAGTTGTTAAACAGCCTGCCAACTTATGTGGTGGAGTCAGATTCCCTGCCTGCATTCAAGGTACTGCTGGCAAATTTTTTGGTGATGTTCTGTTTGAGTTTATCCAGCTTGGAGGGTAAACTTTTTTCCTGTGTTCATCTCATTAAATTTGGATCTACCTGCTGGATGCTCCATCTCCTTGTTGGTGTCTTGTGTGGCTGAGTTGGTTGCAGTGTCTTGTGTGGTAGTATGTGTATATCTATGAATGTTTTTTTTTATTTGCTTGGCATTTGTGTGGATATGTTGTTTCAGTGTAAGAGACTGTGCATTGTAAGGTGGGTTTAAGTGTACTGTGCAGTGTGTGGTTTTTGTTGGATTGTTTTAGTTCATGATTTTTTGTGTGTTTATGCATTTCCCTGTATGCCTTTGAATTTTTGTGTTGGCATGGTATCAGTGGGTCCTAGTGTTGGAGTGGTAGCTGTGTGGGTGGTTCTAGTTGTATTGTGTCTCAGTGTGCATCTCTTGTGCATTGGGCTGTGCTGTGCAGTTTTTTTTCTGCCTTTTATGCTGTTTGTTCATATGGTAGCCATCAGGCCACACTGATTCTAGTTCCTTAACCTTGGTTCCTGTAGCCTGTTCTCCATATTATACTGGCATGCTTGGCTGTGCTGGCTCCTGCTCTGTTGCTCTTCACTGGTCTGTGGGGCTGCAAAGGTGAGAGACTACAAGCTGTACTTAAGTTACATAAGGACACAGAGCCAGCTATTCAAGGTGTCAGCTCACTCCAAAGTGGGTTGGATTTGGAATTTTGGGTTTAATCCGGGCTAGTGCTTGTGTGTTTTGCTTTTATAGATATCCATTGCAATTATTTCAATACTCTGGTTTCAGTTAATCAGTACTTCCTGCAATGTAGAGCATCAATTTGTCACTGCACATAAAGATTTGGATGTCAGTGTGGATACAAGTCTCAGATTCCATCATTCATGTGGTGGCTGCAAAAACTGGTGGGTTGGCAACTGTCTGTAGGTCCCAGAGTTCATGCTTTCCAACGTTTTGCATATTTGTTCTCTTAATGAGTGTGCATCTTGCGTTTGGAACACCGCATATTGAGTGGATTGCTGGCTGCTTCTCTTATTGATTAACTTTCTAAAATGGACCATGGTAGTTGTTTTAGGAGTTCTAATCCTAAGCTTACAACTAGGTGTAACAACACAGAGTACATTGCCCAACTTTGGCTTCAGTGTAGCAATGCAGAGTATGAGGTTCAACTTTGGCATCTGAGCTGATGTTGTTTTGTGAAAGGTTTGAACATCATTCCTGTGCCACCTTATAGTTATTCATGGATTGTGGTATTAGAACTGTGGAGTTTGTGAGTGTTGTTAAGTGTAACATGAGGGTGTATGCAGTGTTCACTGCTTTATGGTGTTGATAATGTGAAGGATGCCTTGCTTGCAGACACATGCATTGTTTTCCTGCAGGTAGACTTCAGGTGAGTTTAGATATACTAGTGGTGTGCTGTTGCAGTCTCTTGTTGGTTTTGTCTGTGTTAATTTTTAGGCAATCTGTGTATGACCTTAAGTAGGGATTGTTGTGTTGATAGGTTGTGCATACTGGGGTTGAAGAAAGGACATAGCCCTGAGGAACATCATTTCGGAAATGGTGGGTGTAAAATCGCTTGTTCTTGTAGACAGTGTGCACATGTCTGCTAGAGGGAAAATTAGAGAGCCACTTCTTGTTTACATGTGTTTTCAAGCTAACAAGTGTTGGAAGACAACAAAAGGTTTATTGGCCCAAACTAGGTTGCCTTCTGGTTGAAAGAAGATAAGTAGTTCTGAAATAGAATGTCTCAAGAGGATTGGTTCTGGAATAGAATGTATAAGAGAGTTTCATGTGCCATTTCGGTTTTATAACATCATGTAAGAGAACGGTTCAGCTATTTATTGGCGATTTATGTAGAACTTATCGAGTTGCAACTTGAACGTTTTGATTTTAGCTATTGCTGTTTAGCATCGACTGGGGTGACCCCGCATTTTTCGTATACTTTGAAATAACTCAAAAAGTACCCGGTCGAGAAACTTTGTATCTACAGTGAGTATATCTACTATTATGACCATGGAGCACCGTAAGTTTAAACGTTCTATCATTAACCTAAACAAAAGTTATTTACTCCAAAAAACGAGCGGCGAGCAATGGCCCCTAATCGGGGGTGATTCCCTGCACCCCCATATATCAATAATTGAAACGTGATTCGAAAGTTTGAGAGTACCTATAAGAAAAGCATTCCGTTATTAGTATATATCAGTTGATTAAAATAAAATGTTTTGTAAAATATTAAGTCCAACGGGTCTTTTTGATGCTCGTCTTCAGCTGCAGTCATACTTGACTGTCAAAGGATTTTTTTTTCCCGATTTCACAGCGGGAAACAAATTTTTTCTCAATAATTGCAAACTAACTGCACTGGAAATCATTTCTCTGCATCCTGATCTAATTATGGCCTAAAGTATTTGTAAATGAGCAAATATTATGAAAAAATATATATTTTTAATGCTATAATAAAACAAGTTAAAAATTTATTAATTAAATTATATAGCAAACTATTTGCATTAACATGAATACAAGGCATGCAATGTAAGGTATTGTTATCTTCATATGAGAATATAATGCTAAAAGATCGTTCCTGGGTGTTGAATATAAGTTAACACTTAGGCCTTGACTTGTCACCATATGTTATAAACATAGGGCCTTTACAAAATTAGTTCTGCATTTTGAAATTAGCTGTGGTATCATTATTTTGGGTCAGTTACTTCCAGATGTTTATATATGTGTGAAGAGTTCCATTTAATTACTTTTCACTGAAGAAAAACTAAAATATTTAATAACAAAATAGGTGCGAGGAATCACCCCCGATCGTTCTTTCACCTGGGGTGATTCCATGCAGTTGTATATTTATATATCTACAAAAGTTTACATTTCTTTCCAAAATCTTTCATACTCATGCAACTGCAACATATTCCAAGTAATTTGGCCCTAATCTAATGGAAACTCAAGCCACAGCATTTAAGTTTGCGGAACATCAACTTTTCCGAATCCAAATTATCAGGGACATGAAAAACACCCCTTCACTTAGGCGATTTTTCATAAATTCTGTGCGCATATCAAATTTCTACAAGTAGCTGATACTTCTAACAATGACCTGCTCTTTCAAGTCCAGTTGTCAAATAGTGTCATTTTTGATGTTTTGGTGTTCAAAAGGGGATGCGGGGAGTCACCCCATGTTCTTGACCACGGGGAATCACCATGATCGTCGCTACCACCTCCGCTGGAAGTTTGTTCCATTCTTCAACTGCTAATGGTTTAGATGGGTGTGTGTTGTGTGTTCTGTTTATGAGAACCTGTCATGGAACTGTGACAAAGTTTTTCTGATGTCAATGGTGCATTCCAGGGTGCATGGGGCTGGCTTCTTTTTGTTCAGGCCTCCATGGATCTTCTGTGTGAGGTTGGTGAGCACTGTGGTTGTATTTGAACCTTGTTGTATAGAGAAAAGTGGGATGTAGTCAGACAATAGTAAACACCAGAGAATAAATCATATCTGTTCCCAATCAATACATTTAGAGGTTGCCTGAAAAATATATAGCTACTGTGATTATATATTTTGATGTTATGACCAAATTTGTGAGTGCGCTCAGGCTAGGCTGCAAAGTAAAGATTGTGTTTATTTCAATGAATAGAACCATGATAACTTGATAAGTGCAGAAGGCACCCAGCATACAAGATTCAAATAATTCAAAAATCACACTACTGACAAGGAGCTGAAGGATAAGTAGTACTGCTGACTGCTAAGTATCAACAGCTCAGGGCAAAGTAACAAGTACTTATTAAAACTGAATATAATGAGAGATGAAACATCTTCACTCAAAGCAAATGCAGCCCTTACATAGTCAAGGGCAAATGTCACAATGTGTTCTGGAATAGACTGATGCTGGCCTATAAATATTATGTATCCATTTTATTTGTCTCCTTATTTGTCCTTCAGAAATGGAAGCTAGTGATAAACTGGGTTAGATGGAACTGGACTGAGTAAGTACTTGAAATGACTCTACTGCAATAATAGCTGCTCTTCAATGGAAAGTCAAAATATAGCTGGAGGTCCCAAATAATTACTCAATGATATTGTACCAATATCTAATCACAAATTTCAAGACATACTGTGTGCTAACAATGAATATGTTTTGGACTTGAGTTTTAATGGTTGAGAATGACTTGTGTATAGCTACTGTCCTACTCAACCATGATGCCAAGTCAGGATCATACTGGTGAATGTGGCCGCAACATGCAAATGCTGATGCGGCAGCACAAGTAGAGTGTCCCCACTGATGTGGGCTAGGTGGCAGCTACGCTGTGACCTGCTGTAACTGCGAAGAAACTCTAACTATCCAAGTAAGTATGCTAATGCTTGCTCTCCAAGATGATACTATGAATTCCTACTTGCATCCTGTCTATAGCCTAATATTTTTTTTTGCAGATTGATTTTGAAACAGGTCATTACAGTTGTCCAAATGGTTGTGGGTTCCAATAATCAGAATCTTCCATGGTAAGTTGCTTATGCTAGCTACTCTTTGACAATATTGTAGTTCCAATTCAACACCAATAGGGACTTTAGTAGCTAAGTTTCAATATTGAGGGGGTTTGTTATCAAAGGGCATTCATATTTGTACTGTCATACTTGCAATATCTTTCAATAAAAGCATCACTCCTGATTACATTACCTTGCAAAAAAAAAATGGCTTTAGTGTGTAACTGATTCCATATCTAGTGCATAATTTCTTTTAATAGAACTATGAGCAATAGAACTAGCGGCTTCATATATATATAGGTGTAGCTACAAGTTAATTCTTGAGATGATGACCTCCATACTTCTGCTGGTATATATAGTTACTCTCTTTAGTTGTTGTTTGTTACCCATGTCCTTTGTCTCTTGTATTTATTTTTACCCAACTGATAATTGGGCTGGGTGTCAGCATATTAGTTGGATAGCTACCTATTAACTATTTGAGCAATCAACATAAGAGCTGCTGCAGGTCTCCCCATTTCTTGTCCCTCTTTCATGAGTGGATGAGTAAGCACTTCATGTTTTTTTAATTACCAGCATCTAATGAACATTTTATTCAGGGTGGAGAAATATCGACCTCAGTGTCTAGATGAGCTTGTTTCACATGAACACATCATATCCACAAGTAAGTAGCTAAGTGCTTTTAACAATACCTATTAGTGTATTTTGCTATGTGTCTGACAATTTGTTATACTATTAGTGTCTTGGCACAGGTTTGTAATAGCTCCAAATTTTTGTGTTCATAATGCTATAAAGATTAGGTGGATAGAAATTCAAAACAATCAATAATGAAATGTTCAAACAGCAGCTTGATGTACCTTACATGGACAAACAGCAGTAGCCACAATTTTTTTTTCTTGTGTAGTAATGTTTCATCCTATATTTTTTCTGCATTCTAGTTCAGAAATTTATAAATGAAGACCATCTCCCTCATCTTCTGTTTTACGGCCCCCCTGGTACTGGTAAAACCTCAACCATACTGGCATGTGCCAAGCAGCTATATCAGCCCAAACACTTCAACTCCATGGTCAGTGTCTTATAATTAATTTGATACTACTTCATGTTTGAATTCTCATGAACAAAACTGTTGTATAGAATTTGATTAATGGTGTTTGATTGGTGATAGGCTTGTCTTTACTCATAGTAGCTAGTGCTAGTTAATTGGGTTGCTACCTCCTGCGGTTAGATCAATGGTTATGATGGTGCTATTTATAACTTCTTACAAATGTTTTGATTTCTACATATTTTTCAATAAATGGGATGAAGGTACCATTATTCACTTGATGTGAATTTATTGTTGATATAACATATTGATCACTGTTCCTTTTGTTCATAATTAAGGTTAGTGATCACAATTAGTTTCCAAAATATACACCTTGATAGATGTTATCTAATGGATTTTAGAGGTCGTCATATGAATATATAGCTATAGATGATTACAATTATTTCTAAGCCAAGGCAATTTTCTAAATTATGACTGTAGACCTATCTTGGTGTTTTTTTTTTATGTTAAGCTCAATCATCTCATGAATTGGATGCATTTTTTGGTGTTTTTGTCTTAAAACTTTCTATTCCTTTGCCAAACCTAAACATATAACTATATATGGATTTATTCCTGAAAGAAATCCATTAGCATGAGTACAGTCTACCTATTGACTTGCCATAGTTGCTTCCATTTTTTAAATTCCTTATAATTATTATTGGGAACCAAAGACTTGAGATTTATCATGAAATCACAGAGAAATATATTAGCATTCAAAAGTCGACCAATATATTGTCTGTTTTAGCGATGGAAATATCTATTTTTATTGCAAAAGTTCATTGTGGAGAGTACTGGATTTCTGACTACCACTTATATTTTATTTATTTACAGGTGCTGGAGCTGAATGCCTCTGACGACAGAGGTATCAATGTTGTCCGAGAGCAAATCTTGAGCTTTGCCTCTACACGAACCATTTTTAAGGCAGGCTTTAAACTTGTCATTCTTGATGAGGCTGATGCAATGACCAATGATGCCCAAAATGCTCTTCGTAGAGGTAGGATGGATGGACATCTCGGGAGGAGCAGCATGCAGCTGCTCTTACATAGTTTTATTAGTTATATTATGCATTATATATAGCAATTCTAAGTGCTTTCATCACACTTCTTTCATATCTAATTGAATCAAATTTAATATTTCCATTGTTGTGTTGACAGTTATTGAGAAGTTCACCGAGAATGTCCGTTTTTGCCTCATATGCAACTACCTGAGCAAGATTATCCCAGCAATCCAGAGTCGCTGCACAAGATTCCGCTTTGGTCCCCTCAGTACTAAACAAATGTTGCCAAGACTCATTCATGTCAAGGATGAGGAAAAGTAAGAAGGGGACTGGTTTTTTGGATCATTTAATATCTGGTCATGGGCAATATTCCTGGCAGTGAACTACTTTCCTTGTAGTTAAAATATAAATATTACAAATTTGTTCTGTAATGAAGCTGCATTTGAGAAGAGCTGTATGATTAACATAGTGAACTTTTTCATGGCCCCAAACTATGTTTTTCTTCAAGAATGCAGATACAGGCGCATAGCACATGAAGGTTAGACACATCTTGTATTTCTCTCATGCACTTGCACACATATTTAGCTGGTGTATTCATGCTTGTTCTTGTATATGTTAATTTTTTGATGGATGGTTTTGTTTTAAAGTTTGGCGCATTTGCTGATGATTTTTTTGTCTTTCCATTGTCATGATGTTATTGATGGTGTATTTTCTTTTGCAAGAAGATCATGACCAAGTATTCCAGACTGCGTCTTCTTGGAATTTGTCATTGAACTCTAGCAAGTGTGTCCTTTTACATTTTAGAAGATGATTTGCTGGACGGGTTGGTCCTATTGTGGAAAGGATAATACTGTTTGGGTGGGCTCATATGGAGTTTGTCCATGCTCAGCATGATTTGGGAGTTCATGTGGATGTTGGTCATAAGTTCCACGAACATATCAGAGAGGTTGTGCCACAAGCTGTTGGTCTTAGTAGTGATTTGCTAAGGTTGACTGTGAACAGAAGCCCATTTTATGGTCACACTCTGGAGTTTTTGTAGGTTCAGCTCCTACCCACCCAGCCTCTTTCAAGTCTTTGGATGGGAGTCTGTCCAATGTGAACTTCTCTAGGTTGGGGGTCTAGCAGGTCTTTTTGACTATTGATCCCAGGTCCAGTACGGGCCCAGATGGCCTCCACCCGTATCGGCTGAGGAGCAGTGCAGATGAACTCTTGCTCCTACTTTGTTTGATTGTTCAAAAATCAAACATGACAGGAATGGTCCTTAAAGTCTGGAGCGAATCAATTGCTGTCCCAATATTCAAGGCTAAATCTCACACTGATCCACACAATTACATACCTGTGAATTTGACATTTGTATGCTGCAATTCAATGAAAAGAATAGTTCTATCTTGGTTGACTGAGTACCTTGAGAGCAACAAAAATTTTTCATCCCATCAGTATGGTTTTTGAAGTAATCATAGCACTGAGGACCAGTTGCTCTTGACGTACAATGATGTTGGAAGGTGGATTGATGAGGGATAGGTTGTGGATGTCATAATGCTTGACTTTTCTAAAACATGCAATGTTGCAAGTCATGATGGGCTTCTGTCTAAGCTAGAGTCCTTGGGTGTTTGTAACTCAATGCTGGCCTGGATTGTGACATTTCTCTCTGGCAGAGTGATGAGTGTTTGTGTGAGTGGCAGCGTGAGCAGCCCAGTTGATATATCAAGTGGTGTTCCTCAGGGCTTTGTCCATGGTCTGCTACTGTTTTTGATTGATATCAATCAAATCTCAAGTGGTCTGCTATGCATGCTTGAGGCATTTGCAAGGATTATAAATTGTACATGAGATACTCAGGTGAGGACACTGAGCTTGTTGTCCGTGGTGTTGTCACTCCAAAGGGGTTTGGGTATAGTTGACTCTGTTGCAAGATCCTGGAATCTTAGATTGAATCCAGACAAGTGTGTTGTGCTGCACTTTTACAGAGATTGCATTGATTTTGATGCTCTAGTCCCATGCTGGACGTAACTTATTGCGTCCAACATGGGACATCTGTCAATGGATCTGAAGGGCCAATTTCACCAAAAAAAGGAATGGAATCTACATGCAGTAGCAATAATGAACAAAACAGGAGAGTACAGTAAATTCCACAGCAGTCAGTTACAGGTTAGGGTTAGTGAGTTTGATGAACCAAAACTGGTTCAACTCACCAGGAAAAGAGGCAGTTCACGGAAGAATAGCTGGACGGTCACAAAAGGTTCCTGGTCCTGAGAGTCGAGGCTCCCACCGCAACTGAATGTTTCAAGGATCAGTTCCTTTGGGTCAGGCTCTAGGTAACAAATGACAGGACAAGTTTAAGATTATTGAATAAATATTTATTATTGAATGAAGTGGTGCAGCAGTAATTGGACTGGAGATTTTAATTTACCTGCAACCAAGGGGCTGGCCAAGCAATGGTAGTTGTACAGTATATCAGGAACATGCGATAATATTCGGAATGGGATGTTATTGTTTAACAAGGGTAAACTTCCCTTGGGCTAGGCTGGACAACACTCTTCATTCTCCCAATCGTCACATGCAGCTACACCATACATATCAACTCCAAATGTGGTCAAGCCCCCTAGCTACAATGCTAACAACAAGCTGAGGAAGGTGGGAGCTGGTTTGATTTTGCTTGGCATTAGTTTTTGGCTGGTCGTTCTATGAGGGTCGCTGTTGACGGGTGTTAAAGTAGTGGGTCGGGGGAGGTAGTTTGTGGTGTTCCTCAGGGGCCGGTACTGGGTCCTGTGTTGTTTCTGATGTATGTGAATCACATCACAAATGGAGTACTGTGCTCTATCAAGTCATTTGCTGATGACTATAAGCAAGAGGGTGAAGAAGTCTGCTGTTGCTGGTGTGTCTTGTCTGCAGTCAGATCCGGATAGCGTCAGCGCAGTTGCTGCATCTTGGAACCTCAGGCTGAATTCTGGGAAGTGCGTTGTGTTGAGGTTTGCTCGTGGGTTTGTCGAGTGGTCTGGCGATGATCGGCTGGCTCGGTACTACCCGAGCAGTATTCCATTGAAGTTTGTTCAGTCCCACAAAGACCTATGTGTGGAGGTGGATGTAAAACTGGAATTTCACCATTATGTCGTTATGTACTTCATTTACTGAATGTTCTCATTCACCATATAGTTTGGTAAGAACAATAAATAGCAATGCAATATGCAAATCCATTTCTTGGATTTGCATATTGTCAGGATGGTCGTGGGGAGGGGGTAAATCAGTGAAAATTGTTGGGCCCTGCTGCTGACAACGGATCCTCGGACCGCATTCGTGACCCAGAGTGTGAGTTGCGGGTTATCGGCCGGACCCTTTAGCATAAAAGGGTCAAGTTGTGTGAGTGTGAGCGTATGAGGGTGTAAAGTGCGCCTTGCCGTCGGCCACCCCTTTTCTGGGGGATCCGGCCTACTGTCTCTATCTGTAACTCTAAAACCTTGACCCAAGACACTCGAGTTTACCTCCCTGTCTACTCCATCCGTGCAGAGATTAAACTGCCTGGGAAATATAACCCAACCTTGTCTCAACCCACTTATTTTCTACAAAAATCAAATCCAAAATGTACTTATTGATTTGTTTTTGAATGCATAGATTAGTTATGCAAAACTGAAAATCTCATTTTTAGTTTTGCAATGTCAGGCTGACTCAGAGGAACAAGATGCCAATATCTTGCAACAAGACCTCTGTGGCCAGGAGTCCTGCTCTCATGGAATGTATATCACTTAAATGTATGAACTTGCTACAAGTTTTTTCCACTTTTTCTGCCATGCATTCAATCAAAATATCTTCCATATTAACGTGTAAATGCCAAATAACAAGTTATGAACTGCACCTAATTTTAACTATTTTATGAGCTTTTCCCCCATGAATATTGTTAATGTTTATGTACGGGAGGTTATTGCTTGAGAATGATAGACTTGTGTTTACATGGTGTTCCGGTCTAGATAGCCAAATACGACCACTTCATTGATTTATTTGATATTCTTTCTCAGAACTTAGGCAAATGAGGACTGCAGTTTTTTAACAAAATATTCTGACTTTAGCCATTAATAGAAACCTCAGTAATTTTATCAATATCTTGTTGGAAAGTACAGTTAACATTGCTGCTGATTCTCGGACGTAAATTTTATTTTGTAAAAGTACACATTTTTATTCATGGTAAGCTGTGACTACTCAATATTCTTTTGTTCTGTTTCAGTGTGGACATGTCGGATGATGGTTGCAAGGCTCTGCTGACCCTGGCTGGTGGGGACATGCGTAAAGTGCTCAACGTGCTCCAGTCCACTCACATGGCCTACGGCAAGGTACGGTCAGCGAGCCACTAAACTCCACATTGTATTGCAAATCTGGACGATTCTTCAATGTTATGTTGTTGACTCGTATCTCCTGATAATAGGAATGGAAATAATCAATGTCCAGTGCACTCGCGGTCGGGAAATTTTAAAAGAAGCGCGCTCTCTTTACTGAGTTTCCACTTGAGGCTCGTACTTGTGCACAGTACTTGTGCACGGGCGTCATCGGCACTGCAAAGGCTGAGTATAAACTGCAATGACCCACCTTGTGGGTGTGATCAATAGGTATATATTATCAAGTGAAGTAACTAGTTGAGGGGTATCAAGGACTGCAAAAAAAATCGTGATAACTATCAAAATAATTTTAAACACGTTATAAGCCGCCTCACCCCTCCTCAGGTCGAGGAGTGAAGGGAGGTAAGTAGTGGGGAGCGTTCGTTACTGCGAGCGTACGTGGAAAAGTGCCGGTTTCTGTGTCTTCCTACCCCTTTGGTTTGTTACTGCGAGCGTACGTGGAAAAGTGCCGGTTTCTGTGTCTTCCTACCCCTTTGGTTTGTTACTGCGAGCGTACGTGGAAAAGTACCGGTTTTGTGTTTTCCTACCCCTTTGGTTTGTTACTGCGAGCGTACGTGGAAAAGTGCCGGTTTCTGTGTCTTCCTACCCCTTGGTTTGTTACTGCGAGCGTATGTGGAAAAGTGCCGGTTTCTGTGTCTTCCTACCCCTTTGGTTTGTTACTGCGAGCGTACGTGGAAAAGTGCCGGTTTCTGTGTCTTCCT
>SDVV010018182.1:0-13818 GCA_016164225.1 Gammarus roeselii
AGTATCGTGGCCATCACTGACAGTATCGTGGCCATCACTGATAGTATCATAGCCATCACTGACAGTATCGTGGCCATCACTGATAGTATCGTGGCCATCACTGACAGTATCGTGGCCATCACTGATAGTATCATAGCCATCCCTGACAGTATCGTGGCCATCACTGACAGTATCGTGGCCATCACTGATAGTATCGTGGCCATCACTGACAGTATCGTGGCCATCACTGACAGTATCATAGCCATCACTATCACTGAACACGAATGCAGCTGCAGCGCGAATGTGACTTCCAATACCGGGCAAATAGTGTTGATTTACTCACATTTATGTGAGAAATGTATTTGAATGCGAGAAAAACAATTCATGTTCTTGTAGAGCATTACAAATACAAATATTCACATAAATGACTAAACTGAAAAAACGACTCATATCAATTCAGTTAGGATATGCGATGTCATGTTTGGGCAACACAGCAACAACTAACTGGCAGTTAGGATATGCGATGTCATGTTTGGTCAACACAACAACAACTAACTGGCAGTTAGGATATGCGATGTCATGTTTGGTCAACACAACAACAACTAACTGGCAGTTAGGATATGCGATGTCATGTTTGGTCAACACAGCAACAACCAACTGGCACATACATTGAGAAGCAAACAGTGTGCTATTAATCAACACAGATACTGTGCAGCCCTATTGCCAGAGGTAATTTCAACATCTTATCAAATCAAAGTTTACGTCTTCTTTGTCCACCATTTGTCGACGCATGTTCTACAAATAATGTCAACAATAAAAGCCAACGAGTGGTATAGAGACCTGGCACGACCAAAACTCAACCTTGAGTGCCCTGAGTTCGAGAGCAAACAAGTCGTAAGATTAGCATGACATAAAAGGCACTAAAAGGACCACGCGCTCAAGGGCTCACCACCTACGAAAGTGATCGAGATGTCAGAGGCGAGTGCGCAATTCAGTCGCGGCCACTACTAACGCAACTCCGAATAAAAGCCCCGACAAATGATGACTCGTTTAGCAGGCTTCCAGCATCGCCACTAGAGGGCGTGCCAAAGTAAACCATCATAAATTACACGTGGATTTTCGTCGGCTAATCATCGGCCGCCCTTAATTTGTTATTGGGTAAGCCCGTTCCTGTGCCCTTCAAACTGGGCACGGGTGAAGGCTGGCACCGTGGGAGCAGTCTTGACGTAGGAAGGGTATGTATGGGGCTGCATGGTGTAGCGGTAACGAAGCTATTGAACACAGCAAACAAGACTAGCCTTGTTTAAGAAAGGAAAAAACGACGCAACTAAGTAATGTTGACATAAATATTCAGAGAGGGTTGATATAATCTGTCAATGTGTATACACACTGTCAATAAGGCTCAGCACCAATAAATGCTCTCAGCGACATTGAAATCGTTAAGAAAGGTAACAAGCATTTTCTTAGAATATTTGCTCTCTGCGGCATCGAAATCTTTACGGCAAGTATCTGGTAAGATGCTTGAGGGCATCTTGCTTTACTCGTCACCCATTCATAGTCACGCTTCATGCCTTGAGTAATCATTCAGTGAGCAGAATATAAACTATTTGTTATTAAACGGCTGTTCAGATCAAAGTCTATTGAAAAATAACACCTCGTAAGAACCCTCACAAGACCATTAAAGACAAGGAATGCGTTCTGGAGCTGTTCATACACACTTGTCTCGAACACCGTTTATGACTTCTAGCACTGCAGGCACTATCATTCTTCATTTCGTCACCCTTGGAGAGTACTGCTACGAGGGCTGCCCAGACCCTCTCCTCCGAGGATCACTCCCTAGCATTGCTGTCCCGGGTCAAAGTGCCACATCAGCATTCTTGCTTGGCTGCCAAACAGCGTCAGTAAGATTATCGCTTTGTTGAATTTGATTTGATTTGAGCCTCATTTCCACCGGAGCCTTAACGTGAGTCATAATACGCATTACTGAAGTCGTAGATACACCGAATCTTATTGTCGGAAAGAGGAGCTGATTCTTGATCAGTTACATAGATACCATGTGTACTGGATTTGTTTAAGCGCTTATAAGCCAGCGATAAATAAATAGTCTATTTGGCACTACATGTTTGTGATCTCAATGAAAATGTGCATAAAAATAACGATCGTAAAAACTTTTATCGGAACACATTTTAAACAGCTGTCAAACCGTGATCAAGTATCATTTGTGAACTTATAAAGATCAATAGAATACAATTTTTGCTCATGAATGTGACTTTTTGAATAATAGTTCGATTCTAAATGAATGATTCACGAGATTCAGTGTACATTAATTAAGATAATCTATGTCTTTGTGCAATAATTGTACGCCATGATAATTAGCGACACAAGGCATTGGTTAGGGTCGCAACAACCCCAGCCTGAAAATAATCAAGATATTGATGGTTTCTAAGCACATTGGTTTGCAGTGCAGCCGTCATATGAGTGAAGTGAAAATAAAAAACGTATGTAGGTGTAGCAAAACATTGCAGTTCTCGTACGAGTTCGAATTCGTATTTATTAACAACGATCGGCATGATACTATTCAGTCAACATCATAATACGAACAGCTTTCAAATCTCATCGTTACGAATTCCTTAATAACTATCACCTTTCAATCCCCACACGGATTAACCGGCGTTAATGAGAGTCTCTCATGATACCTGCAGGAACGGCATCCTCATAAATAGTCCCCGCCAGACCCCGACGACGAGACGGGGTCAGAGCAAGGAGGGTCAGAGCAGTGCTGACCGACGACAGAGGGTAGCCAACTCAGGAACGCCATCTTTCACCTTTTCCTTCCACAAGCACCGCCTGAACTTTGACCCCCTTTGTGGATCGGAGTCACCTCTGGCAACACCCAACAAATCTGACCACGTTCTTCCGAGCCATGAAGACAAAGCACCCCTGAACAGGAAATGCTTCCAACAGGAGGAACTGCAGAAAAATCCTCATTTAAAGCTGGCCTCAATACAACTGAGTTCTGCGTTCAAAGCACCAATGACGCTCATTTGGTGAGTAGTCTTTAAATAAGATTCAAATAACGTACAAGACCGGCCACCTTCGCCCTTGCACGTGATTGCCGTCCTAATGACGGCCATTATTAGGGTCCGACGTTAAGTGCCCATTGTTGCTAGTGTCCATTCACCCCTGAACCATCGGATCATTCTTTACAAAACATTTTCGGGGTGTTTTTATGTTACTTTCTTTTGAGGAGCGCCGTCGATATCTCGAGAGGCGTGTTCTGTGGAAGACAGCCAGCTAGGGACTGCTCCACGGAGAAGACTATATGGCTCATACTGCTCCACGGAGCTGACTAGGAATCATGCTGGTTTGTGGAGCTTGTATAGCTCACGCTTCTCCATGGAGCTCCATGGAAGACTCCAGTCGAGAACTGGGTGTATGAGTCAAACTACCACGTTGCGACGCAGGAGAAGAATTTGAAGCAATCTATTAATCAGTAAAAAGATTAGCAAACTTCTCTACTGCGAGAATAGGAGCCGCCAATCTTTGTTGGAATGTAATGAGAGCCAATCATTGCACCAAAGAACAAATTGAAAGGTGATATGTGCTCATCGTTTCGTGAGTTGTGGTGCTGGGACGAGAGAAATTGGAGAATTCCTTTTGAAATATTAGTGTGAGTCCCCGCCGCTTCGCAATGAAGAGAGGTATATGATTGGAAAGGTTCGTGAACATCTTTACAATGATTAGGGGCACTCCAATCATCCGCGCTCAACAAGATACGAGGGAGGGATGTTACACCTCATCCTGATGAGGCTGAATGGGTTTAGTAATCGCGCATAATTTATTCCTAATTGTTGCCATGAAGCAGATCCCGGTAGAATTGAAAGATGATAGATACTCGAAACAACTGAAATCAGCACCTAAAGAGAAAGCCACGGACCCACGATGTTGATCTGAGACTACCACAGTTTCATTCCTCGTTAAACCCATTCTGACTGGTGTCATTGCTGGACACAGTTTCACAACGAACAGGGGCCAATGCAGGCACATTTTTTACCGTGCAAATGCCAATGCTGGGCACCTTTTTAACCGTGCAAGTTCCAATGCCGGCACCTTTTTTACCGTGCAAGTGCCAATGCCGGGCACCTTTCTTACCGTGCAAGTGCCAATGCCGGTACCTTTTTTACCGTGCAAGAGCCAATGCCAGGCACCTTTTTTACCGTGCAAGTGCCAATGCCGGCACCTTTTTCATCGTGCAAGTGCCAATGCCGGGCACCTTTTTTACCGTGCAAGTGCCAATGCCGGCACCTTTTTCACTCTGCAAGTGCCAATGCCTGGCACCTTTTTTACCGTGCAAGTGCAAATGCCGGGCACCTTTTTAACTGTGCCAGTGCCGATGATTAGAGCGGGGATTTCAACGGCCGCAGCTGTCACCCCAACTACACACGTAACGGTTGTCGCATCAACACAAAGAACAACAAGAGAAGCAGGTGTAATAGGCTGAATAGTGTTTGGTACGGCAGTTGAGAACCGAGCATCTGCTCCGACAGCTGCCGCAGACAGACACGGCGACACCGCCTACGAGTCGCCAGGTCTCGCCCGAGGCTACTGAAACGGAGGACGACACCTCGCAAAAACGAGCGACCGGTGAAACCGGGGATCCAAAGGTGAGCAGTGGCTACGGAAGGATGGAGAGAGTGGTACGAGAGCTGGGGAAGATGAGGCAAATGACGATTGGAGAAGGACTCCTTCAAGTTAGGATTGGGGAGGATAAAGGGAGCCATCACGATGGTTAGGATTGGGGAGATCACTCCCGGGAGTTAGGATTTTGAGAGGATGAGTTGAGCACTTCCGGAGGTTCGGATGGGAAGGACGGAGGAGCACTCACAGAACACTGTCGAGACCGGCAATAGGTAAGAAAAGATACCCTCGCAGAATGAACCGATGAAGATGAATCCTAATTACAACACTAAGGACTCCCGGCGTATTATGTTCATTGGCAGGAAAACCGAAAAATTTAGGAGAATTTGAGGATTTAAAATTTATTTAGGAGTAATGACATGTGGACAAAATAACAGAAATATCTGTTTTGAAGACAACATTAGCCACTTAATGAATTTAATATTAAGTTATAACTAAGGTTAAGGAGTAAGGATCAACCGATGGACATTGTTGAAAGACATCTTGTATTCTCTTAATTTTATTAAGTAGAGACAGATGAAAGCATTACATTGGACCATTGATTTCAAGAAAAATAAGCCAAGTGAGTATGATCACCGACGTTTCGACTGACATTTACTGAAAAACTTAGGAGTAGAAAATGTCCGACATGAGGTTGTCTATTACATTACTCACACGCAATGACATCAATTTGAAACTAACTGCATAAGTAGCATGCAATATTAACATATGCACACGAGAACAAAATATTTAAATAAGTCATAATCGATGGGTACAATAAATGAACGGATTTCTACATGAACAAGACAATTGGAAATTTGAGCATATGAAGCGTGAAAAAAATAGAATAAAACTGATGATCGAAGAGTTCAACATCCCAGTAAGTAGATCTCATCTTTGACCTTCAGAATGACAACCATTCAATTTAAATTGATTCCAAGTGATGGTTTCTCTTTTCAAGAAGTTCTACTCCATAGGCATTAGCTGGTTTCTTACATATTGAAATGTATCACCGCAAAACGTTACTCGCATACCTTTTAGGAGTTAAAAAGCAGCCATTCAACTAAAAAATAGATTTGATGTAGTAACCACGGCCTCCGGCACAAAGCAACGTAAATTATAAAAATTTAAATACCCTAAACAAACACTGTCTACCTTATCAGACCGTCGACAGGGATTGTTGACGTTTGGTAGCGATATGCACGTCAAAACAGCATTTTGACAGTCAAAACTATACATTTGATTTGTTTTTGAGTATTAGGTTTCAATTGTTTGCTTACAATGTATAGAGTATCTATGGAAGGTACAATCGTGCAATAAGGTCACAGCTGATCGAAGTGCACTGCAAGACACATTGTGTTGACGAGGCGTTCCAGTAAGCCAGACGCCTATGCACCACCAAGTTACTACCAATAGATACATGCCTAGGAAATGCACGAGAAACTAAAGAATAGTAGACAAATGCTCCCGTTATCCCCATCTGCATCGCCTCCATATCCAATATTTAATTCCAGGGCAGCGGCGCCGAGTGCAGAAGGGCCGCGCCGTAGGATGCCGCAGTGTCGTAAAGAAGAAGAGTAGTGACGTAGGATGCCGCAGTGTCGTAAAGAAGAAGGGTAGTGACGTAGGATGCCGCAGTGTCGTAAAGAAGAAGAGTAGTGACGTAGGCCGCCTCAGACAGTCGCGATGTCGTACAGAAGGGTCGAGCCGTAGGCCGCCCCGAGTTTTCCCTGTGTTGTACAGAGGTCATGTCGTAAGTTGCCCCAGGCTGTTCATGGCCGTACAGGAGACTTGGCATTGCGTTGGCCGCCACATGCTGTCGCAGTGTCGTACAGAAGGGGCGTGACGTAGGACCCCCAGGCTGTCCAAAGTCGTACCGAAAAAGGGTCGTGATGTAGGCCGTAGGCCTCCCCAAGCTTTCGCAGTGTCACACAGAAGGGTCGTTACGTAAACCACCCAAGGCTGTTCACGGTCATAACAAAGATGAGTCGTGACGAAGGCCACCCAAGCTGTCGCAGTGTTGTACAGAAGGGTCCTGACGTAGGCCGTCTCAGGCTACAACAGTGTCGCACAAGAAGGTCGTGCCGTAATCCGCCCTAGGCTGTCGCAGTGTCGTACAGAAGGATCGTAATGTAGATTGCCCAGGCTGTCGCAGTGTCGTACAGAACGGTCGTAATGTAGGCCGGCCCAGTCTGTCGCAGTGTCGTACAGAAAGGTCGTGCCGTAGGCTGCCCCAGGCTGTCGCAGTGTCGCACAAAAGAGTCGTGATGTAGGCCGTCCCAGGCTACCGCAGTGTCGTACAGAAGAGTGGTGATGTAGGCCGCCCCAGACTGTCGCAGTGTCCTACAGAAGAGTGGTGATGTAGGCCGCCCCAGACTGTCGCAGTGTCGTACAGAAGAGTCGTGACGTAGGCCGTCCCATGCTACCGCAGTGTCGTACAGAAGAGTGGTGATGTAGGCCGCCCCAGACTGTCGCAGTGTCGTACAGAAGAGTCGTGATGTAGGCCGTCCCAGGCAACTGCAGTATCGTACAGAAGGGTAGTGCCGCAGTCCGCCCAAGGCTGTCGCAATGTTTACAAGAGGGTCATGATGTTGGCCGCCCCGACTGTCACAGTGTCGTACAGAAGGGCCGTGACGTAGGCCGTCCTAAGCTGTCGCAGTGTCGTACAGAACGGCTATGCCGTAGGCCGCACCAGGCTTTCATAGTATTGTACAGAAGAGCCAAATCTTAGGTCGCCCCAGGCTGCCCATGGTCGTACAGAAGAAGGGTCGTGACGTAGGCCGTTCCAGGCTGTCGCATTGTCGCCTCTACCGAAACCAGTCATTAAATGGCGACAGGAAAGGAAACCTGTCTGGCCGCGGTCCGGCCAGGGGCGACTTCAGCACCAAAAAGACGGTCGAGATGAGCCCGAAAAAAATACAACCCAGACCCCAAAAAGGGATGCAGCTGAGACAGGGTCGGCATCAGGGCCAGTGACTGGCACGGAACTGTAGCTAGATACATTTAAAAAATACTCTGTCCAATTTTATGTTGATGAATCTGGACAAAGTAACTAGTAAGAGTAATTATTTATAATAATTAGCCCATGACTGATCAGGGTCCTCCTGCACGTAGAGAGGTGTTTCTCAAGTTCGTCATCCTCAGTACAGCGATTTAATTTTGGGAGGTTTTCCTGATCAAGGGAGACCTTCGGGGCATAGGCAGGCTTTAATAATACAGCAGCCACCCTCGATAGGAGCAATGGAGAGAGGACCTGTAAAGTTGATAAATCGAGGGCATGGAAGAAGCAAACTGTGATAGCTTGTCCTGAACGAGGGATTTTTTTACCACTTGCCGTATTTTCTGGAAGCGAATTTCCCAGACACAGCAAACGCACCACTGATTTTTTCGTTGCTTCCGTGGGATTTTGTGCGTTTCAGACGAGTGTTTCAAGGTTACATTCTCAGTGTGTTGTAATTTACCACAGGACTTCCGATCACCCGTGGGTTCAACAACTGCTCTGCGGGAAAAAATTGTACCCGGTTGTCCTCCGCCATACTCGGGCGAAGGTGGACGTACAATTTAGAATGATTTTCCTTTTATAACTAGGAAACAATTTTGTGCTCAACCAGGATGTCTCGAAACACAACAGCTCTGCGCCACGAAGTGCCACGAGTGGCTCTACTTCAGGTATAGCACTACCTTCCTCATTTGTGGTGGGAGCTACTGGTCATAAAGCTATACATCCGTCCATTCCTTGACAATATGACTTAGTCAATTTCTGATTTTGACACGTACACAATGCTGTCAGATCGAATGTTCAGAAACGCAATAGCCTACATCATATTTATAACTGTTGATAAATACCTGCTCGGTTCAGATATTCACTTCAAATAATCAATTCGAATATTCACTCAAAATATTCAACTCAAATATTCACTCCAGATGTACACTTCAAATATTCACTTCAAACATTCACTCTAAATATAGACTTTACATATTCACTCCTGATTTAAACTTCAAATATACACTTCAAATATTTATCAAATATTCACTATAAATATTGACTTCAAATATTCGCTCCAAATATACACTGTAGCCTGCTGCCCTGGAATAGCTTAAAGGCTGTCATTGTAGCGAGGACATTAAGGAATCTTTTTCGTAGAATGCGCATCAATTCTCGTTAAGTCGGTTGAAGTCCATTTTCCGTCTTCTTCAGTCTCGCTAGGACGGGATGTAGACTATTTTCCGTCTTCTTCATTCTCGTTAAGACGGGATGTAGACTATTTTCCGTCTTCTTCATTCTCGCTAGACGGGATGTAGACTATTTTCCGTCTTCTTCATTCTCGTTAAGACGGGATGTAGACTATTTTCCGTCTTCTTAATTCTCGCTAAGACGGGATGTAGACTATTTTTCGTCTCCATTCTCGTTACGACGGGATGTAGACTATTTTCCGTCTTCTTCATTCGCGTTAAGACGGGATGTAGACTATTTTCCGTCTTCCTAATTCTCGCTAAGACGGGATGTAGACTATTTTCCGTCTTTTTCATTCTCGTTAAGACGGGATGTAGACTATTTTCCGTCTTCTTCATTCTCGTTAAGAGAGGATGTAGACTATTTTCCGTCTCCTTCATTCTTGTTAAGACGGGATGAAGACTATTTTCCGTCTTCTTCATTCTCGCTAAGACGGGATGTAGACTATTTTCCGTCTTCTTCATTCTCGTTAAGACGGGATGTAGACTATTTTCCGTCTACTTCATTCTTGTTAAGACGGGATGTAGACTATTTTCCGTCTTCTTCATTCTCGTTAAGACGGGATGTAGACTATTTTCCGTCTTCTTCATTCTCGTTAAGATGGGATGTAGACTATTTTCCGTCTCCTCATTCTCGTTAAGACGGGATGTAGACTATTTTCCGTTTTCTTCATTCTCGTTAAGACGGGAAGTAAACTATTTTCCGTCTTCCTCATTCTCGCTACGACGGGACGTAGACTATTTTCCGTCTTCTTCATTCTCGTTAAGACGAAAAGTAGACTACTTTTAGACTTCTTCTTTCTCGTTAAGACGTGATGTAGACTATTTTCCGTCTTCTTCATTCTCGTTAAGACGGGATGTAGATTATTTTCCGTCTTCTTCATTCTTGTTAAGACGGGATGTAGACTATTTTCCGTCTTTTTCATTCTCGTTAAGACGGGATGTTGACTATTTTCCGTCTTCTTTCTCGTTAAGACGGGATGTTGACTATTTTCCGTCTTCTTTCTCGTTAAGACGGGATGTTGACTATTTTCCGTCTTCTTTCTCGTTAAGACGGGATGCATAAGCAAGATCGTTTACATTGGAAAGTAAACAAACTCAACACCCGAAATAAATGATATTCACGTTTATTTACACAGACAGACAGATAGAAGCTCTAGGCAACTTGTTACAGTTGCACTCTACAACAGACAGGAGCTCCAGGCAACTTGTTGCCCTACAACAGACAGAAGCTCCAGGCAACTTGTTGCAGTTGCACCCTACAACAGACAGGAGCTCTAGGCAACTTGTTGTAATTGCACCCTACAACAGACAGGAGCTCTAGGCAACTTGTTGTAAGTGCACCCTACAACAGACAGGAGCTCTAGGCAACTTGTTGTAATTGCACCCTACAACAGACAGGAGCTCTAGGCAACTTGTTGTAAGTGCACCCTACAACAGACAGGAGCTCTAGGCAACTTGTTGTAAGTGCACCCTACAACAGACTCAACAGGCAGGAGACTGCATTTTTTTAAATTATTGCTCAAGCTATCAATCAAATTCATTTTCACTTAATCAAAAATATATGTAACACAATTATTTGCTCTTATGTTAATCTACTAATGAAATCAAGATGGAGGCGGTTCAATTTTGCGCGAGAAGGCCGTCCGTTTTCTCTGCGTTCAATTATGACAGAGAGGGCCGTCCGTATCCCCGCGTTCAATAATGACTGAGAAGGCCGTCCGTATTTCCTGCGTTCAATTATGACTGAGATGGCCATCCGTATCCCCGCGTTCAATTATGACTGAGAACATCGTCCGTTTTCCTTGCGTTCTATTATGACTGAGAGGGCCGTCCGTATCCCCGCGTTCAATTATGACTGAGAGGGCCGTCCGTATCCCCGCGTTCAATTATGACTGAGAACATCGTCCATTTCCTTGTGTTCAATTATGACTAAGAGGGCCGTCCGTATTCCCTGCGTCCAATTATGACTGAGAAGGCCGTCCGTATTCCCTGCGTTCAATGACTGAGAAGGCCGTCCGTATTCCCTGCGTTCAATTATGACTGAGAAGGCCGTCCGTATTCCCTGCGTTCAATTATGACTGAGAAGGCCATACGTATTATCTGCGTTCAATTATGACTGATAAGGCCAACGAATAAGTTAATGAAATATCACTAGAATGTTATTTGGCCTATCATCAGAAAATTGTACCTTATCATGTTCTGATATTAATTGCAATCGTTCTTGACTATGCTAGACAAGCATCAGATGGTTCTCTCAAAATGTGCATCAAAGCAGCAGCTCAACAAAAAATTATTTCCGAATCGAATCAACCCTCAACACGCTCTCTAAACACAATATTTTTTCGAAGTGATTGACCGATAGAGCAATAATGGTTATCTTGAACTAGGAAAAAGATTATGTATTCCATACAAAAATAACACAGTTAGCAAACACCCTAATGCTCAACCCATTTATTTACGCACTCGTACTACACTGAGCTTCAAGAAAATGTTCCAGCGTGAACTATTCTATTAGTAACAGTTTTCATCCCACTTGAAATGTTAAATAGCTTCATTTCTCGTTGATACACGAGGGCGCAACGCACTTAAGGGGTCCCGAAGAACCGTAAGCCTTCTGACGTCAATTCATGGATGCCATGTTTGCTTCCACGCCAACTCAATACATCTTGGCCGTACGAGCTAACGCGAACGCCTACAAAACAAAAAATGGGAGTATTCCGGTTTTTGTGAGAACTTCGATGCACTTATGTGTATCATACAATAAAAATAGAGCCGCATTAGGAAAGGATTAATTTAATCTTATAGAATTATTCCACACCCGTCCTCTTTTGAAGTATTTCAAGTACGATAAGAGCCAACATTTAGTAGACGTTTAGTGCCAACATGTAGTGTAAGTTCATTGTACGTTTAGTTACAACAGAAGGCGTCGACGAGGCACCCCCAAGTGTGCACAAAACAGCGATCTATTTGCAGTGTTCACAGCTCATCATGGGTCCATACGTAGACCATCATGGGTCCATCGTAGACCATCATGGGTCCATACGTAGACCATCATGGGTCCATCGTAGACCATCACGGGTCGATACGTAGACCATCATGGGTCCATACGTAGACCATCATGGGTCCATACGTAGACCATCATGGGTCCATCGTAGACCATCATGGGTCCATCGTAGACCATCATGGGTCGATACGTAGACCATCATGGGTCCATCGTAGACCATCATGGGTCCATCGTATACCATCATGGGTCGATACGTAGACCATCATGGGTCCATACGTAGACCATCATGGGTCCATACGTAGACCATCATGAGTCCATACGTAGACCATCATGGGTCCATACGTAGACCATCATGGGTCCATACGTAGACCCGGACGTGTCGCGGACGTGCAGCTACCTCGTGTGCAAAGGTCAGCACGAGTAGACGTGCAGCTGTCGTGTGTAAAGGTCAGCACGAGTAGAAGGGGAATAACATGTGCCATCAAAACGGTACATTTTTGTTTTAACGCTTCTGTTTTATTGCTGGGCAACACTGTTCTTTGCAGATGCAACAGCAATAAAAAGGAATCTTCAATATATGAATTTAAAATGAAAACGAAAAAACGCAATTTAAACTTGATGGTGATTTGTAGTTAGCAATTAATTTCCTTTTCGGCAGCTGTCAAATCAGAACTGCGAAACCAAGCAGTAGACAGTTGAAGTGAACATCAAAATACAATACCGTTCGGTTTGCGCCTATCACATACAACAACAATGAATAAATGTCACCGCGAAGCTGCATGCTTGTAAGCACATGACGTATGAAACACGACGTAAACAATATACGAATATGCGACGTGTAAACGTGTAACCATCATTAGAACCCAGAGATACACATCGGACAATTGTTTTGAGGCTCATTGCCGGCCGCCAGAGATTGGTCACCCATACGCCACCCATAATAACTGACAGAACAGACGAGGCGAGCAGTCAATCCCACAGGCGAGCAGTCGGTCCCGCAGGCGGCTTGGATGGCAAGAACAGACCTTGGCTTTTGAACAGGTTAGGAGGATAATGGACATGGTGGGTCGGGAGGAGTGAAGAAGAGGAGAGGTAGTAGAACACGAGTGGGCAGGGAGATCGGAGGGAACTAATGTGTTCGAAATGGAGCAAGAAACTTGAAAACAAAGCGTTCACTGGTCAATCGCACGTTGCTGAATTCCAACACCCGTGGGAGTACAGAATAAACAGCAGTTATTCAGTTACTGCAACCTTTAGCAATACAATGCCACGAAACTCCACGCACAGAATCAAGATGGAACTGCGCATGACTGATGCTAAAAGAATGAAAAAGAGAAGAGCCCCTTTGAGAACATTTCTCTTATGTTTCTTGACTCAGTTGGTATGCTACCAGAGAGGTCAATGCAAAGTCGGTGTTAAATGAACTACCGAACACCTGACGTCGTCGTGAATGGGCCTATAGTAAGAATCATGTGGTGAGTCATGATGACTTGATGTGGGGTCTACTGCTCAGTTGAGGTGTGTGTGGTGAGCGAAGATTAATTATAAATTGTTATGTTGTGATGAAGTGCAATGCGCTGTGATGAAAGCAAGGTCTTCATTGTTGTGTGTGTTGCATTGTGATTATGAATGCGGTGGATGATCCTGAAACGGCGCAATACCTTCCATCACTACACCCTGTAAAAACTGACACCTATGATTAGCATTCTCATTTCTGTAACTGTCATATTATAGACGATAACGACCATTGATACGGCGCCACAAACTGCAACTGCGAGTATGCTTACCTGATTTCATATCCCCCTCTTGTCATTCACATTAAAATTCCGCCAAATCCAGCGCAACCTTCCACAACGGAATCCCAATTCCGACTAACCGAGAACAAAACTGAGTCCGATTTATAGCCTACTCATCTGTGTATA
>SDVV010018183.1:1578-13818 GCA_016164225.1 Gammarus roeselii
AAAAAAAAAAAAAAAAAAAAAAATTGGACCATTACTTTCAAGGAAAAGAAGCAGAATAATTCGGATCACCACCGTTCACTTTATCATGACTATTTACTGTCTCAACTGTTTATTCACTATGTATTTTTTTGCACTCGTAGCATTCATTGCGCTCGTAAAGGGCTCTGGTAGACTTGTCATGTTAACGCTATTCTAGGCGCTGGAGGAAGGGATCGCCTGGAAGGACGTCGACGGATGAACGAATATCAGCTGAGCAAGACGAGCAAAACATTCTTTAAAGGGACAGAATAGATGATTGGAGACCAGACGGAGGGAATAGATAGACGAAAGAATAGGATGAAAAAGGCATAGAGGGATAATAGGACAGAAGTTCGAGAGGACAAAACGACGAGAGAACAAGAGGACGAGAGGACAGATGGGCCATAGGACTTAGGGACGAGATGACAGAAGGACGAAATGACAGAATGAAGAGATGACTGAAGGACGGGTGACAGAAGGACGAGATGACAGAATGAAGAGATGACTGAAAGACGGGGTGACAGAAGGACGAGATGACAGAATGAAGAGATGACTGAAGGACGGGTCGACAGAAGGACGAGATGACAGAATGAAGAGATGACTGAAGGACGGGGTGACAGAAGGACGGGATGACAGAATGAAGAGATGACTGAAGGACGGGGTGACAGAAGGACGAGATGACAGAATGAAGAGATGACTGAAGGACGGGGTGACAAAAGGCCAAGATGACAGACTTGAAGAGATGACTGAAGGACGGGGTGACAGAAGGACGAGATGACAGAATGAAGAGATGACTGAAGAACGGGGTGACAGTAGGACGAGATAACAGAAGGAAGAGAGGGCATAAAAACGAGATGACAGAAGGACGAAAAGATTAAAGGATGAGATGACAGAAGAAAGAAAAGACTGGAGAAAAATAAAAGAGAAGCAAGAAATAACAGAGATACGAGAGGACAAAAGAACGAGAGAACAGAGGAGGACAGAAGTTCGAAATGACACTGGGACGAGGGGACATATGAACGAAATAACGGTAGTTCGTGATAACAGAAGGACGAGAAGACAGAAGGATGAGATGACAAATGAACGAGATGACAGGAGGTCGAGAAAAAAGAAAGACGAAACGACAGAAGGACGAGACGACAAAAGGACGAGACGACAGAAGGACGAGACGACATAAGGTCGAGATGACAGAAGGACGAGACGAAAGAAGAACGAGACGACAGAAGAACGAGACGACTGAACAACGAGACGACAGAAGGATGAGACGACAGAAGGATGAGACGAGAGAAAGACGAGACGACAGAGGGACGAGACAAAAAAAAGGCGAGATGACAGAAGAACGAGATGACAAATGGACGATATGACAGGAGTACGAAAAAATATAAGAACAAAACGGCAGAGGGACGAGAAGACAAAAAAACAAGAGAACAGAAGAACGAGAAGACATAAAAATGCAATGGCAGAAGGTTTAAATAACAGGAGAACGACAGAACAGCAGGACGACGGGACAGATGAACAAGTACAGAACGACATGGTCAAATTGCAACAACATCTTGAAACAATCTCATGTATACTATTTGTAGTAACGTGGATAGGCTAATTCCCCGTAACTCGTCAACAGTTCCAACTATTTTTAAAATTCAAAGCTGCTATACTTGGACTTCGATTGCAATAGATGCAAGGACGAGAGACGGAATAGCTGTTTGACCTTCCTGTCTGACCTTCCTGTCTGACCTTCCTGTCTGACCTTGTACGTGAAGGTATTCGTGAACTGTAATTTACAATTTACCGTGTCAGCAATTTGTGATTCAACAATTTCATTTTATAGATACTACTATTTGATTTTTCTCCCGTTTCATAATCTTATATTTCCAGTTATCTCGTTCATGTAAAAACCAGTTCAATATTAAACCATTTATTATGACTCATTGAAATGTTTTTCTCCTCTGCAGATGTTACATGTCATGCTAACTGTGCAGTTAGTTCCCAAATTTGTGTCTTCATGTGACAAATAATGTATGAGTAATGTAATAGACAACCTCCAACCAGAAAATTCAATTTTCATATTTTTTATTCAATGACAATTGAAACAGTAAATTGTCATGATTAAATAAATATCTGTGACCCTACTCACATTTCTCAATTTTCTTAGAATAAATAGTTCAGTGTCCACAATGTCCATCGCTTGGTGAGATGTAGAGGTATACTCGCGACCTAACGTTGGTCATAAGTTAATTTAATGTTGTCTTCAGAATGTCTCACGCTGACCAGGACTTGGAACGTATCATCTGCGTATTTTGACGTTTCTGTAATTTTGTCAACATATCTAAAATTCCTAATCAACGATTACGATCACTGCCCAACTTCCTTCGGATTGTTCAATGTCACGTTTGTCTACATGTTGATTGTGGCTGTGATCTTCGACGACAATGATTATAACGCCAGAAGATGTCGTTGAGAGTGAACAAATAAGACGATTATAACGCCAGAAGAAGTCGTTGACAGTGAAAAAAATTGAACAATTATAACGCCAGAATAGGTCGTTGAGAGTGAACAAATAAAACTAATATAACGCCAGAATAGGTCGTAGAGAGTGAACAAATAAGACAATTATAACGCCTGAAGAGGTCGTTGAGAGTGAACAAATAAGACGATTGTGACGCCAGAAGGGGGCGTTGAGAGTGAACAAATAAGACGATTATAACGCCAGAAGAGGTCGTTGAGAGTGAATAAATAAGACTATTATAACGCCAGAAGAGGTCGTTGAGAATGAACAAAAAAGACCATTATAAAGACAGAAGAGGTCATTGAGAGCGTACAAAAAAGATTATTATAACGCCAGAAGAGGTCGTTGAGAGTGAACAAATAATACACGCGGAGGCTTTTGCAGCCTCCATTACGTAGTTGGGACGCTCATCGTAGGATGATGTCAAATTAAAAATAAAGGCGGTTCCGTTGACCAGTTCCAGATCAGTAGGTGAAAAGATTAAAATTTTCAAAAAAAATCATGGTGGAAAATACATGAATGCAACTAAGGTGCACCCATATCACATTCTTTGTCTAGTTGACTTATCGATGTATTTCCAATTGCATGACTGGGAGGCGAGGGAGAGACTGTGATACAAATAATTTTTTTAAAGGTATGTTAATTGTCCTCAACGGCTTAACAATATATTTTTCCTTGAACTCATACTAGAGTCTGTAGGTTAGTCATCATTGCACGATTGTGTCATTTTCTACTGACACGTACTATTCTCGTTATACTGGCTTGTTTTATGTAAATAAAAGGATATCGTAATCAATATATCTGATTCGTTTTTTGGCATTCTTGATATCGTTCGGGTGTAGTTACTCCATAAAACTCCTCTGGAGATAATATAAAACCCAGCGCAATCAAGCCATTGCTGTCTCCCTCAAGTGAGGTGGACACGCGAAAGTTATCCTTTTCACATTCAAAAAGACTGCTGTTGATGGGAGAGCTCGATATAATGCGATTATCTGGCAGGGCTATTGAAGAATCTCACATTAATGAGGTGTTACTGGGTTCTCATTAGTGAGGCGTCATTTGGTTCTGATTAATGACGTGTCATTGGGTTGTGGTTAGTAAGGTGTTACTGGATTCTCCTTAGCGACGGGCTACACCCGATGATCCTACAATGTTTATTATAATTTGGAACCCGATCGGTTGTTTGTGACAGTCTAAAGATGTGGTTTCCGTTCCGGTATCTTGAGTTTGAATTAATTAGACTCTATTAAGAAAACTAATGTAATTTTAATTTTAATTCGGCATATTCGTTTTGCATTTCTTCACGAAAGATATAAGGGGTAGATATGTAGTGGTGTCTGCTATTAATTTACCTAATTACCTCTATATGTATAATGGGTAGATATGTTGTGTCGGCTGAAATTAGTTTACATAATAACCCCTACAGATATAAGGGTAGATATATTGTGTTGACTGATATTAATTCGCCTAACTACCTCTGAAGATATAAGGGTAGATATGTAGTGGTGTCTGCTATTAATATACCTAACTACCTCTAAAAAAACAAGGTTATATATGTTGTGTTGACTGATATTAATTTACCTAATTACCTCTAATGATATAGGGGTAGATAAGTCGTTGTGTCTGCTATTAATTTACCCAATTACCTCATAAGATATAAGGGGTAGATATGCAGTGTTGTCTGCTATTAATTTACCCAATTACCTCTGAAGATATAGAGGTAGGTATGTAGTGGTGTCTGCTATTAATTTACCCTATTACCTCTAAAGATATAGGGTAGATAAGTAGTGGTGTCTGCTATTAATTTACCTAATTACCTCTAAAGATATAAGGGGTAGATATGTAGTGGTGTCTGCTATTAATTTACACAATTACCTCCGAAGTTATAGGGGTAAATATGTAGTGATGTCAGCTATTAATTTACCTAATAACCTCTACTATAAATTTATCATCAAGTTCACGAATGTCCAAGCCATTATTGTAATTATAGACAGCTATTTGGATGACAATCCAGAAAACAAGTGGTTTCTTCATTTTGATTCTCAAACATTTGACGTGCATTGCAAGTGAAACTTATAAATGAACAAATGAAAGTATAATTCCCTGCAATGTTGTTGAAATCGTTTATTCCTTTGAGCGAGCGTCTCCATACCATAAATTATTTAGAAAAGTAGCGCTTTGATTCAATGAAACTCTGAGATAAAACTGACTTTAAATTATCTAGGAGAGAAACGCTTGATTCAATGAAACTCTGAGATAAAACTGACTGTCAATTATTTAGGAGAGCAGCGCTTTGATACAGTTAAACTATGAGATAAAACTGACTGTCAATTATTTAGGAGAGCAGCGCTTTGATACAGTTAAACTATGAGATAAAACTGACTGTCAATTATTTAGGAGAGCAACGCTTTGATACAGTTAAACTATGAGATAAAACTGACTAAATTATTTAGGAAAATAGCCCTTTGATTCAATGAAACTCTGTGGTAAAACTGACTTGCAATGTTTCACAATGAAACGCTAGGTGAATAAAGAGGTGCTTCGTGGGATGGGGAAATATGTGAAGCGCACTTAATTAATGAGACATAAAGCCAATGTAGTGTTCAGGGAATCTATGCTGGAGATACAAAACAGTTCGATTTTTGAACCACTGCAGTTTTATAACAGATTGAATAGGAAAGGCTGGGCAGAGCTCATCAACATTGCTCATGTGATGATTTAAAATTACATTTCAATGGTTCATGTCGTAGTTGTCAGCTGCCCCTTTGTTGTTTTGTAATCAGATCTGCCACAGAGCATGAGTTCCTTATTGCATGGAAAAATTATAAATCAACGGGTTTACTGTGTGAATAGGCGTAAAATAACATAAGACATAACACATAACACAACGCGGAAAATAACATAACACATAACATAACACCTAACACAAGGTGGAGAGTAACATAACACATAACATTACACATAACACAAAGCGGAGAGTAACATAACACACAACATAACGCATAACACAGGGCGAAGAGTAACATAACACATGGCATAACAGATAACACAAGGCGGAGAGTAACAAAACGCATAACATAGCACATAACACAAGGCGGAAAATAACATAACACATTACTTAATGTGTTATGTTATCGGTCACTTAATCCTAAAAACTTCCAATCGCGGTGGCGGGCGTAACTGGGGAAGCAAACTTTGCAAGGGTCTGGGGGGAGCATTTCCAGCACATTGCTAATTCTGTTGACACGGAAGAGAATAGAGGTTGGGTGCAGAACACCCTCGATAATGTTCCTGCTGGTAACGAAAACGGTTTCTGTAGCAGAGGTTAAGAGCAATGTCAAAGACCTCAAAAATACCAAAGCTGTTGGAAATGACGACATACCGAGTAAAGTGTTCAAGAATGCTTCCCACAGACTGACTGCAGTGCTTGCTCTCTTCCTTTCGGGCTGCACTCATGTCAAGGAGCTACCCAGAAAGGTAGCGCATGTAACTGTGGTTCCTCTTCTGAAATGTAAAACGAAGGACCCTTCTGACATCGATATTGCCATCTCCATTTCCAAGGTTTTTGAGCAGGTTATTCTTGCAAGATTGCAAATATTTCTGTCTACCGCAAACAGTCTGTTTGGATTCAGAGAGGGCCATGGAACGGAAATGGCGATATTCGCATTGAAACAAACTGTTGAGTATTACAGACGTTGAGACTCGCCTGTTTTTCTGTGTTTTTAGACGCGAAGAAAGCTTTTGATAAAGTAAACCATTGGACTTTGTTCAGAAAGTTAATTGAGAGAGGAGCCCCTCTTCATATTGTGCACTTGCTCGTATTTTGGTACAGGAAACCGGAATTCTTTGTGCGATGGGGTAGTTCGAAATCGGCCACTTGTCATTGTAGGAGAGGAATTAGGCAGTGAGGTCAGCTATCGCCACTGTTGTATAATGCGTACACTGATGAGTTGAATTACCTTCTAAGTAAAGAAAACCAAGGGTGTCATGTCACCAACTGTTGTGTTACCAACCTTAGTTATGCAGATGATATGGTGTTGTTAGCACCGATTCTCTCAGCATTGCAAAAGCTTCTTGATATGTGTAATAAATTTGCTGAACCTCATGATATTGTATATAACACTGCAAAAACTGTATGTACGCTAGTTAGACCGAAAGGTCCTAGTTACTACCTATCGACTAAGATAAAACTAGGCGGTGTTGCAATGGATTATGTGGATGAATTTCAATATCTAGGGCACATCATCACAGCAGATTGCACTGATGACAAAGATGTTGCAAAGCAAACAAGGCGGCAAAATGCAGTTGGTAACATGCTGATACGAAAATTCTCGTTCGCACCAAGGGAAGCTACAATCCAGCTCTTCAAATCATATTGTTACCCGATTTATTGTAATGCAATGTGGAGAAAATACTTTCAATATAGCGTGAGGAAATTGACAGTGAGTTGTTATGACACATTTAGACGGCTGATGCAGGTCCCTCGCTCGACGTCAGCGAGCAGGGTTTTTGCTGAAAACCAATCAGATCCCATCAAGGTACGTTTCCGTATAGCGGCACACAGCCTTATGACTCGAGTTATGAACTCCCCAAATGAAATCTTTGTTGCAATCTGCTCTGGTGATGCGCTCGCTGCCTCGTCATTGTTAAGGCGATGGAGAGAATTACTATACGCATAGGCAGGATAGAGTTGTATGCCGTAATTTATTCTTAGTTGTGTGCGGTAATTGTATAACTTTGTTCTCACTGTAACCCTAAAATAAGATGTCTCATTTGTAATACTATGTCCATGTTGGTTGTCAATAAAGCTTTGATTATTATTATTATCATTATTATAACATAACACAAAACACAAGGCGAATAAGAACATAACACATAACATAACACATGGCACAGAGTAACAAAACACATAACAAAACACATAACACAAGGCGGAGAGTAACATAACACATAACACAAGGCGGAGAGTAACATAACACATAACACAAGGCGGAGAGTAACATAACACATAACACAAGGCGGAGAGTAACATAACACAAGGCGGAGAGTAACATAACACATAACACAAGGCGGAGAGTAACATAACACATAACACAAGGCGGAGAGTAACATAACACATAACACAAGGCGGAGAGTAACATAACACATAACACAAGGCGGAGAGTAACAAAACACATAACACAAGGCGGAGAGTAACATAACACATAACACAAGGCGGAGAGTAACATAACACATAACACAAGGCGGAGAGTAACATCTCATTAGAAAAGTTTTACACAGAGATAGTTCTGCTGATGAGTTATGATGCTTGATATATTTGCATGGCATGACTCATAGAGCTCTTTCTCATTTATAAGAGTAATTTTGAATATCTGTTGCCTAAAACTAGACAAATATCCAGAAAATTTCCACTTGGATTAGCTCCTATATGTTATTGCCTTTCATTTGTAAGTTGAGTCACTTAACCTAACAGATCCCATCGAATTTACAAACCTCAACCTTTACTCCATCCCATGGTCAGTGCTGCAAACAACCTCTAGTCGTTCTGAACAATTACCGGTCCGTTAGGTCACTAATACTTAACCTGCTCTCAACTAACGAACTTAGTTTTCTCCGTGACTAGCGCATGATCATGACGTATGACTCATCTCAGCTGTAGCGTCATCACAATTTAGTCATGATCATGCCGTCTGAGTCATCGCACCTGTTGGTCTCATCACGAGTTATTCATAATCATGCCGTCTGAGTCATCGCACCTGTTGGTCTCATCACGAGTTAGTCATGATTCTGCCGTCTGAGTCATCGCACCTGTTGGTCTCATCACGAGTTAGTCATGATCCTGCCGTCTGAGTCATCGCACCTGTTGGTCTCATCACGAGTTAGTCATGATCATGCCGTCTGAGTCATCGCACCTGTTGGTCTCATCACGAGTTAGTCATGATCATGCCGTCTGAGTCATCGCACCTGTGGGTCTCAAAACGAGTAGGTCATGATCATGCCGTCTGAGTCATCGCACCTGTTGGTCTCAAAACGAGTAGGATCATGACGGCTGAGTCTTCGCACTTGTTGGTCTCATCGCGAGTAGGTCATTATCATGACAGCTGAGTCTTCGCACCTGTTGGCCTCATCACAAATAAGTCATGATCATGATGACTGAGTCATCTAAGTTTGTGGCAACATCTCGAGTTAGTTACGAGGAAACTTACTTTCGGTACTATAAAAATAAAGCACAACAGCAGTCACATAACGGATAGGCAATGGCAAACAACCAATAGAAGTTATGTGCAGTAACGGCTGCTGAATGTAGAATAGGTTGTGCTGTCTGAACTCCATGGAAAATATTCCCAGTGAATCAGGGTACAAATTAAAGGAAATGTCTCGTAGGCAAAAATTCAAAGGATTTTTTTTATCTGTGTAGTTATAACATGTAAGCACCAGTAAACATTCAGTTAGAGTCCGTAGATTGTAGGTTTGATCGAGTAGGCCTAAAACTTTCATACTCAGCGTCGGTGTGCGTGTCCTATTTACTCTTAAGCCATAGCGACAAACTTTTCTTTGACATTGAGATTGTGCTCGACCAACAACTGCATTCAAATACAGCTCTAATACCACTGAGTCCAGAACTGTACTTAGTTACTATGATTCTTCCAGGACGAAGAATTCTCTCGTCGGTCAAGCATCTAAGTCACGAACCAGTGTCTGAACGCTTTTTCTCCACCACCTGGCTGTCAGTCTGTTCCTTTTGCACCACCCGGCTGTGTCTGTTTACTCATTCTTCTTCCCCTAAATGTGTCTAGCCACTTCTTCTACACCCCTGGATGTCTCTCCCCCCTTCTTTTGCACCACCTGGCTCGCTTGATGGAGACTGTTGCCACCGAAGTAAACTGACAAACATTCCTGCCCGCGACTGCATGCCTGGTGTGATTGCCTAGCTTGGAACGAGAGAGTTAAAGGGTCTTCCGAACGAAGAGCTGTGGTAGTTCAAAGGGTTCTTTGTATGTGCAGGAGCGTAATATACTTCGTTGATGATTTGAGATTCATGTACATTTTCGAAAATATTTGTTTTTTCATACATTAAATTTGATAGGAATCCAAATTCTTGACTCCACTAAGCGACTGCTATCAGATATGAAAGCAAATAAAAAAAATCATGCACAGGATATGAAATAGTTGCAGAGTATCATTTGTAGCTTCGAGAAAGTGTTATCTCCGGAGGTTGTTTTGTAATCCGAGATGGTTACCGTATTTCATGTTCTGCTTGTTGCCAAAATGTTGTGCCATTGGTTGAAAACCTGCTAATGACGTCAGTGCTAGTAATGACGTCAGTGCTGGCAATGACATCCGTGCTGCTAATGACGTCAGTGTTGGTAATGACATCAGCGCTAGTAATGACGTCAGTTATGGTTATGACGTCAGTGCTGGTAATGTCGTTAGTGTTGATAGTGACGTCAGTGTTGGTTGAGACGTGGCTGCAGGTAATGACGTCAGTGCTGGCTATGACGTCAGTGCTAGGAGTGACATCGGTGCTGGTAGTTACGTCAGTGCTGGTAGTGACGTCATGGCAGGTAGTGACGTCATGACAGGTAGTGACGTCAGGGCTGGTAGTGACGTCAGGGCTGGTAGTGATGTCAGTACTAGCAATGGCGTCAGTGCTGGTAGCGACGTCAACGATGTAAATGACGTCATCGGTGGTAATTACATCAATGCTGGTATTGACGGCAGTGCTGGTAATGACGTCAGAGCTGGTGGTGACGGCAGTGCTGGTAATCACGTCATTTCTAGTTATGACATCAATGCTTGTAGTGACGTCAGTGCTGGTAATTCTCATTCGCTTGGCCTTGACATTCGCCAGAGCCTTGATCTCAGGTGAACAAGTCCACTCAACGTCCTCCTCTGTTTGGCCTTGGCATTCCCCAGAGCCTTGCTCTCAGGTGAACAAGTCCACTCAACGTCCTCCTCCGTTTGGCCTTGGCATTCCCCAGAGCCTTGCTCTCAGGTGAACAAGTCCACTCAACATCCTCCTTCACTTGACCTTGGCATTCCCCAGAGCCTTGCTCTCAGGTGAACAAGTCCACTCAACATCCTCCTTCACTTGACCTTGGCATTACCCAGAGCCTTGCTCTCAGGTGAACAAGTCCACTCAACGTCCTCCTCCGTTTGGCCTTGGCATTCCCAAGAGCCTTGCTCTCAGGTAAACAAGTCCACTCAACATCCTCCTTCACTTGACCTTGGCATTCCCCAGAGCCTTGCTCTAAGGTGAACAAGTCCACTCAACGTCCTCCTCCGCTTGGCCTTGGCATTCCCCAGAGCCTTGCTCTCAGGTGAACAAGCCCACTCAACGTCCACCTCCGTTTGGCCTTGGCATTCCCCAGAGCCTTGCTCTCAGGTGTACAAGTCCACTCAACGTCCTTTCCGCTTGGTCCTGTCGTTCTTTAGGCCACTTTCAGGGCTCAATTCATTGCCTTGAATCCCACAGAATTACTCCAGGGAGTTCCAATTAGTTTGGAGGTCTTAGGACTGAAGAGCAGAGGTTATCCGGCAACTCTCAATGCGTTCCCTCAGTTTCCGCGATACCTGATCGGATACAAATATAATTTATGGTAACGTATTGCTGACGTCGTAAAACAGGCCTCATTATTCTAAAAGTCTATGCATATTACAGTCATTATCCAGGTTGTTATCTTCTTGACCGGGGCTACAAATCTGACCTTAACACTGTTATGTCGTCTTCATGTGCCGCGACGTTGAAGGGAATTATGGGAAGCGAATTCATCCGCAATCGCACCCTACTGTCATTGTACTCTGGTTAGAACTGCTTAGCAGACTGCAGCATTATCGTAGTTAGCATATAGGAATGTGTATAGGAATGTTTATATATGTATTTATATGTATAGCTTCTGAATTATGATTGCGGATGTCTCAAAATGTTTACTGAAAGTTAATGTTTGTGGGTTTTTAATAATCGATTTTCACCAATTTTGCCTCGTAGCCGAGGCTTTAGAATCGTGCTACCCTATCCACCACGTGTCGTAGAAGGCGACTAAAGGGGCGCCCCGTAGCTGGGAGTAGAATCGCGCTACCGCAACCCCCAGCGTGTCGTAGGAGGCGACAAAAGGGGGCGGAGCGAAGGGGCTAGGAATCCCGTTCTCTGTTAAAACCTTTCCTCGAAGACGGCAAGACGAGCGGGGGAGGAGAGGCACACGCCTCTCCAAACCCTATTGTTAGGGTCGCTGAATGTGCGTGGCTGTAGTACGAGTGATGTAAAGAGGAGGGAGATTGGCGAGATGTTTGTGAGGAGGATGTTAGATGTGTTAACGCTGAGTGAGACGAAGTTGAAAGGTTAGGGCGAATGTGAGTTTGGTGTCGTAAGTGGAAGAAAGTCTGGTGTGGAGGAAGGTAGGGCACGAGAAGGTGTAGTCTTGATATTGAGTGATCGGTTGGCTAGTAGTGCTACCGAATGGAAGGAGGTGTCCCCAAGATTGATGTGGGTAAAAGTTAAGTTAGGCGTAGAAAGATGGGCATTTGTGAGTGCTTACGGACCTGGCAGCGAGAGGAGTGAAGAGGAGTGGGAGCAATTCTGGAATGACTTGAGTGAGTGTATTGAGAGTTTTGGAGGTCATTTCAATGTAGTTGTACTGGGTGACCTTAATGCGAGAGTTGGAGATGAAATGGTGGAGAATGTGATTGGAAGGTATGGCGTTCCCGGTAGAAATGAC
>SDVV010018184.1:0-13818 GCA_016164225.1 Gammarus roeselii
TCTAGACCGATGCAGTACTTCACTCTCGTGCCGTCATCCATAGAACAAGGTACGCCTTAGTGCCCTCGTGTCGTGTTTCGTGCCTTGTGTTATAGTTTAGGTAGTGAAGAGACAGCAAAAAATTGTAAGTACAATATTTCATAACGTCTTTTCCTCTCTCCCCGCAAGGCTCCATCACCATTCTCCTGTCAAATGGAGCAACTCCCCAGCCGAGAGAACGCAGGAGAAAAAGACAACCCCAGACATAATTTTTGACATGTTGACCTATTTATATTTATTAATATTTCAGGCTAATTTTCCGCCACACATGATAGGTTGTGTTATTGATGTATAATTGTCAACTTTCATTTGCATGCACAGCCACACTAGGATTATATAAGACAACCGGTGGCTGATGCATTTAAATTAATTTGATTTCATTAAATTGAAAATTATTGCACTGATTAAAGTAAATAAGTCCCGTTTTCTTTTTTGTTTCTCAACCCTAGCTCATGGGCAAATAATTACGTTGAGTGCCCCACGTTGGGAACCTCACAAAACTACAGCCAAGAAAAAGGAAATACTTCACTTTTGGTCGAGAATTGCTCGCAGCTTACCTTTCAGTGCAGCACTTCCGCTACTTCATCGTAGGCATCACCGATCATAAACCATTGGTTGGTGCAATTCACAAACGACAGGAACGAGACATCCCTCGGGAGAGCTGTCAACTCTCCTACATCAGGCAGTTCACAACTGATATCCGGCACAATGCTGGAGAGAAGAACCAAGTCGCAGACGCCTTGTCACGATGTCATGATCAAGGGGAACCAGTCACGCAACTGTCACCTGAACAAAACGACTAGGATTGTGATTAACTTCTAACAGCAATTTTCATGAACACTGATGAAGAACGACTCCGCACGGAACAACTTCATGACCAGGAGTTGAAAGCACTACTCGAAGATGAGGAATCATCCTTCCGCCTACACCAAGTTGATGGAAGTTTCATGCACATACCTGACAATGTGTGCCGACCTTACATTCCACAGACAATGCGCAAGGAATTCTTCCACAAGGTGTACAACATCGCCCATCCTGGGAAGCGTGCCACAGTTTAGCAGCTTGCCACGCGTTATGTGTGGCCAGCCAAAACGAAAGACATCCGACAATGGTGTGAGCAGTGCACAAACTGTCAAAAAGGCAAACTAAGTCGTCACAACTTTGTTACATCACAAACCATCCCACCAGAAGGAGGAAAGTTTGCGCAGGTACATCTCGATCTTGTGGGACCCTTACCTCACAATGAGGGGTACGAATACCTACTCACTATGATCGAAAGACATACTCGCAGGCCTGAAATCTGTCCCATCAAAGATGCACGAGCAGAAACAGTCAGCAAAGCTTTCCTTGCCAACTGGATCTCACGTTATGGTTGCCCCATCAGCATCACCACAGACCGCGGTCCTCAGTTTGAATCAGCATTGTGGACCAGAATTATGGAAACCCTTGGTTCGGTGCGAATCAGGACCACCGCTTACCATCCTCAGGCAAATGGCCTGATCGAACGACTCCACCGGCGAGTCAATAAGGCATTGAAAACACAGGCAGATCCTCACCACTGGGTGGAAAAACTTCCACTCATCCTCCTAAGCATGCGATCCGCAGTAAAAGAGGACATCGGCTACCCATCAGCAGAACTCATGTTAGGAGTAAACTGGCTTCTTCCATGCAACATGTTGGTCAGAAACCGCAATTCTGCACTGACCGACATCACCGAGTACAACCAGTAACTCCAAAGCTTCATGAACGAAGTTGGTCTGGCAGAGTCCTTACCAACTCAACCAGCAGAAGGGCATCTTGACCCCAAACTCAAAACAGAGACGCCCGTCCTTGTCCGCATCGACATAGAACGGTGCCCACTTGAAACACCCTTCGAGGGACCATTTGAGGTAGTTCAACGTACACCGACACACTACACCATCAAGCGACGAGGCAAAACCGACAATGTCCACGTCTCTCGCTTGAGAGCGGCCCATGGCATTGACGACGTTTTCCACTAAAGACACTTACCTGTCACGATACAAATTAGAAACGTTCCGTCAACCACACCAAGCCCAGACGAAGTTCCCACACCAGGCGCAGCACGTCCGAAGGACCGGTACGCGCAACGAACCCAAACTACCAGACACCCAGCAAATTTACCACCGCAAGCCCGCACAGGACGGCGAGTCCAAATAAAACCACGGCATCAAGTCATGTTGTTCACTCAAACCACTAGGTCTGGCAGAGCAGTAGGAGCACCAGACCTCCTCAACATGTAGCTAACGCTACGCACTTGGACGCCAGCTAAGAAGGAGAGAACACAATACTGCCTCCTCGGCTGCAATCTGAAAGGGGAGTGATGTAGAGGTACCCAATTGACCCTTCATTATCCTAATAACACTTAACACATTATACGTGCATCACAAGCACCTACTGCTATTAAGCAATCGCCTCTTTCGATCTCATTGTTAGCATCTCTCTGTAGGTAGCTACAACATTTCCTTTCAGCTTATACAAAACTGCATCCAACCATAATGGCAGTGCAACAAATATTTATTTTAGGTAAATAAATACGTATACCAACGCACAAAAAAGCTATTGAATATATTCATCAGAAGGAATAAATGATTCAGATAAAAACCTTGTGACAAATATGGCAACAACGCCTTCCCAGATGAACACCCGAGAGGGCTTTCTTAACTCTCCGGAGCTCGATCAAGCAACACCGTGTGTTTGTTTTCTGTTTGAATCATGTGTTCTTTCTGGAACACATGTATTTAAATATTCGGAACCGTGAGTGTTGAGACGGCGGCCCTGCAAATGTTATTGATTCAAAGTGACAGTGGCACAATACGTGGTAGTGATTTAGGCTCGGCCACAACCAGCTAGGCTAGGCCAGGCCACAACCAGCTAGGCGCTTGGCGGGGTCAAAATAAATAGAATTTTCACTGTTTCCTTACTGTTACAGGCCATCTAACCAAATACTAAATACTCAGCTAGATATTATTGGCCTATCCACATGGTAAATTAATAAACCAAAGATCAACGAAGGCTATACCTTGAAACCCCAAAGAGTTCCACAGAAGACAGGTAAGAGAAACAGTATTTCACTATGTGCCTACTCCAGTATCTCTTACTTGGTTTCTAAATCTAGAGCAGACTAATAATTACATTATAGATTTCTACAGCAGGATATTCCCTGTGTCCACCTGGATATAGGATTTCAACCTTACACAAATGTACAGTTGCAGCTAGCCATGTGGGAATTCCTCGTCTCTCGTTTCAAGCATTTCCAATGTATATACATACATGTATATTTATATAACCAATGTATTATCTTTGATTAGCTATAATAGGATATTAAAATTGGTATTCTGCTCACATGGTAGCAATCTTTAGGTCTGATGTAATTTTAGAATTGTGGAGCTTAAGCCTCTCATTTTATTCCTGGTAGCTACACCCATAGAGGTATACTATTTCTACTTTTATGTTAACTTACTACATGCACCCAATCTGTCTGCCTGTATGAGGCAGGCAAAATGGTCTGTAATTATCTCCCATGTGGCCTATTTCCTTAAGCCAATCATTTCTGTGTGCAGCCTTCATTTTATGCTGCGGATTGACGCAGTGAGATGAACACTACCTCCGTTTGTAGGCCAACCTCCTACTGGCAAGCCCTGAGACAAAACTCGTGGACCTTGCATCCATAACTGTAAAGGAAGCCACCAGTGAAGATTACTCGCTGTGAAGCAACAGCGTCCTTGATTTTCTTGCCGGCTTTCCTATCTCTCTTCTTTTCCCCTTCAATATTACCTCGGATGTCTTCTCTCAGTTAAGTTGAGAATTTATGATTACACAATACCAAAGTTTGATTTCCTGTAATGTCCTTGTCCTGCCTGTAAGTTATTGGTGCTTGCCCATAATACCCAACCTCATTTCATATTAGTCAATAATTTTTAATCAAATTTATATGGAGTCATAAATTGGTGCCTTGAAAGTGAAAGCTTCGTGTGCACTTCAATTATTACCGCTCACAGAAGCTCACTTTAACTTTAACAATAACATTTTGGTTTTGCCAACTGGTAACTCATTAACCTACCAAACATAACAAACATCCGACAATGGTGTGAGCAGCGCATAAACTGTCAAAAAAGCAAAGTAATTCGTCACAACTTCGTTATATCACAAACCATTCCACCGGAAGGAGGAAAGTTTGCGCAGGCACATCTCGATCTCGTGGGGCCCCTACCTCACAATGAGGGGTACAAATACGAATACCTACTCACCATGATTGACAGACATACCCGCTGGCCTGAAATCTGTCCCATCAAAGATGCACGAGCAGAAACAGTCAGCAAAGCTTTCCTTGCCACCTGAATCTCACGCTATGGTTGCCCCATCAGCATCACCACAGACCGCGGGTCTCAGTTTGAATCAGCATTGTGGACCAGTCATATGGAAACCCTTGGTTTGGTGCGCATCAGGACCACCGCTTACCACCTTCAGGCCAATAGCCTGATTGAACGACTCCACCGCCGAGTCAAGTATGCATTGAAAACGCAGACTGATCCTCACCACTGGGTGGATAAACTTCCCCTCATACTCCTAAGCATGCGATCCGCAGTAAAACAGGACATCGGCTACACATCAGTAGAACTCATGTTCGATGTAAACTTGCGTCTTCCATGTGACCTGTTGGTTAGAAACCACAATCCTGCACTGACCGACATCACTGAGTTCAACCAGAGAACTCAAGGCTACATGAACAAAATTGGTCCAGCACAGTCCCGACCAATGCAGAGGGGTTCCTCGACCCCAAACTCAAAACAGCGACGCACGCCTCTGTCAACTTCGACAGAGTACGGCGCCCGCTCGAAGCACCCTACAAAGGACCATTTGAGGCAAAACCGACAATGTCTACGTCTCTCGTTTGAAAGCGGCCCGTGGCATAGACGACGTTTTCCCCAAAAAACACTTACCTGTCACGATACAAATTGGAAACGTTCCGTCAACCACACCAGGCCCAGAGGTAGTTCCACCGCCAGGCGCAGCACGTCCGGAGGATCGGTACACGCAACGCACCCAGACTAACAGACACCCAGCAAATTTACCATCGCAAACTCGCACAGGATAGCGAGTCCAAATATATCCACGACCTCAAGTCAGGTTGTTCACTCAAACCACCAGGTCTGGCAGAGCAGTAAGAGCACCAGACCGCCTCAACATGTAGCTAACACTACGCTCTTGGACGCCAGCCAAGAAGGGGATAACACAATAGTGCATTCCCGGCTGTAGTCTGAAAGGGGAGTGATGTAGAGGTCCCCACTTGACCCTACATTATCCTAATAACACTAAACACATTATACGTGAATCACAAGCACCTAATGCTAATAAGCAATCGCCTCTTCTGATCTCATTGTTAGCATCTCTCTGTATGGAGCTACGACATTTCTGTTCAGCTAGGACAAATATGATGATCTTACACATAATGGCTGTGCAATAATATTTATTCAGTTAATACACAAATAAATGCGCAGACACTAAAGCACTAAACGTCATTAAACATATATCATCAACTGAACAAGATTCAGATAGTATTCTTAAGACCCATATTGGCAAGACCATCCATCCGTCTGTTTACATTTCTAGAGGCTCAATTCCTGGAACATCCGAGGCAAGCTCATGTGTCTCTCAAGACGTTTACTATGGTTTCATTTAATATGAACATTATTATTTGTTGTTGGGGCACGAGACTGCTATAAACTGCCTCAACCGATAATAAGTGTTCTTCATATTGTACTTGTACGCAACAGAAGAGTGAATTTGTAGATAGGCTAGAGGTCTCAAGCACAAACGTGTTCATTTTCCCTTCACCATTTTCAGGAATGTACGTTGATCCCTTTCGTGCCATTAATAACTGACATCAGAATAATATATTGTCCATAACTATATGCTGTTAGTGATAACATAACTATCAGTCAACACATGAGCTTACCTGTATCTTAGGAATCCTAAGACTCCCACAGAAGAACAGGTATGAAATGTTATAATGTGTATGAGAGTATTGATCACTATGAAATTCCTGTTTCTTATTTCTTCAGAAAGCTCATAATTATTCTGGTATGTTATTCTAAATTCCTGGTAACCAGATTAGACCACCCATAATTTACTGTCACGAGTAAGGCTAAGCCCAAGTAGTTTGTCTTGAATTAATTATTTACATTTATATTTTAAATTGATACGTATCTACAGCACCTTGAAAGTGCAAGTGCTCGCATCAATTTCAATTTATTTCGGCTCACAGAAGCCATCATATCACTTAATATGATACGTCAAATATTTACCAAACTCTTGACTACTATAGTAGTTACCACAAATAAATTTTTTGTGTTATAATTAAAAATTAAAAACCAAATGCTGGACGATGTAAATAAAAGATTTACTACGAACAATGATAAAAATTGTGTTGAAAGTATTTGCTGATAAACCATTACGGGTGCACTAGACTTTGAAATGTTCACCACTTCATTTTACTATGCAAGGGTTAGTGTGAAACAATCTGTTAATACTTTTTCAGAAAGCGCTCTGTAGGAAAAAATAGTGGAAAAATATCCAAGGAAACAAAATTTTCTCGACCAAAAAGAATTCAGTCAATTTGCCACGCAGACGCATTCAAGTTCAACAGCTGAATACGACCGCTGATCCAAGTAATTTAACGACCAGGTGAATGAGCAAAATTTCAATGTTGATAGAAAGCCAATCTATTGTATACCAACAATAAGCTGTTAATAAGCAGCTAATCGCCCCGCTTTTGTCCCTCCTATGATCTCGCCCTACTATAATTACTGTACCATGTTTTCCTCTACGATAAATGTAATACTATTCCTACCGCTGCTACAATACATATTTAATTCGTGTATAACTCTAAAACATCTCATTACGCTCAATTTTCTCATAATTTTTCATGTCTATGCTATCTTCTGTTTCATGTCCGTGTGTGCTCATCGAGCAGCCGTTAGGCCCATCGTGTATTTTACCATTGCCGGCCGGCTCATTCCTTCATCTTCACTCCTGTGATCACCGCTGCTGCCTCTAAAGCAAAAACACCAACTGTCACCCGCATTCCAGAACTAGCACGCGTTCATTACATGTGTACACTGACTCTTTGTCCACTTGAACTCAACTGGTTCTTTATTCATTCAAACAAAAGTTTCCTCACATATCATGCATAGCAGTATTACCAATCATAACGCATAAATTATAATGTGAGTATCTCACATCAGTCTTGTTACTATTTATGCACAATATACACTGTCCGACCTACTCGAGTATATTATATTTTGAGCTATACTCTCTTGCACTCAAATTTTGTCGCCCAGTTGTTAAACCTGAGAGCTCAACTCCATTTCCATACGTCGGTATGTATGTGTGTCTATCACTACCGTTCGGGTAGTCTTCCACTGCACGCATTGGCCGGCCAGCTTGTCATCATCAATCTACCATCACCAGCAGCAGAAGAGGTATCAAACACGCTCCTCTGGGCCGCCTCTTCCAGAGACTGCGCTGCACTCCACAATTTCGATGTACGCAGGACTCTGTTTATCTCAGAAGTGCAAGCATTCAGACAGCACTCCACCACCAACTCTAGCCTCATCCTCAACAACCTTTCAACTCACCAAAACTCAAGCCTCCTACTCAACAATCTTTCAACTTACCACAACTCAAGCCTCATCCTCAACAACATTTCAACTCGCATCGACTAAAGACACTTGTCTACAACTCCATCAACGCGTACAATAATTCAACCCGCAACGTCAAGCGATCAAACAACTCTGACTTCACCACCAGCAACTCCTCCAAGCAATATGCCACTTTGTCAACTCATCTCCGTTCGGAGACAGACCGTCCCTCAACCACTCATGTCAACTGCGCAACGTACGTGCATTCAAACTCAAACTCGAAGGTCTTCATCTTCGCGCACCGCAACTCATCTCTGGAGGCATTCTCGTCCTGGAGTCAACTCGACCGCGCAATTCACGTTTCAGCGCTCGTCACGTTCGACGTTTTATCTTTACGATGATTCAACAGTGATAGTCAACTCCACGGTAACAATTCCACAGCGATAGTCGATTCCACAGTGACACGCATTCTGTGTAACCCATTTTCAACCAGTCACCGTCACTTAAGTCCCGCTATTCGGTTAATTTTGTCATTTGCCAATGTGTAACAACGGGGTGTCGCTCACGGTTTTTTATACTATTCATTCATCATGAACTCGGACACGTGTAATTGTTATCTCCATAGTGACAGACTCTTGTAAAGTGGTTTTACCGTCAATTCTATAAAAATTAGATGTCCTACCCATCATATTGTCAGTGGGATCTCGGACGGGTCTATAAATAGTACAAGTGTTCCAACGCGCGTCTAAATCAAGCCACGGCTGGCTGTAGGTTCACCATTCGTTTCATTCCTGTGTTCGTTATATTTTCATTAGGTCACGTGTCAATCCTCTGGGCTCAAACTATTATGATCAACGCAATTTGCAACCACTCTCCGTTCAACCATTATTACTAGCCTACCGATCCATGTGTATCTACATACCGTCCGATGTATATTATGTGTTTTTATTCCCGTTCATTATTATGATATCTCAGTGCATCGTTCGGCCATCTCACTCAGTAATATTAACAATCAACTATTCTCTAGCCACTATCATTAACTTATCATGTAAAACTATCGTACTCTTTCTTGTGTGTATTCCACTTGCCAATCCCTAGCAATCCGTGTGATCTAGAACGTCTCTATGACAAGTACAAGTGTACCAGTATGAGTCTGGATCAGTCCACGGTTAATTGTAGGGTGTTCTTTTCTTCATTCCTCATTGCCATCTAGGTCATTGCGTGACGTGCATTAACCAAATTTTCATTCATTGCCATTATCTTGAATCACGTCTTAGCATTGTATTATGTACAGCCAAAATCATATCTGTGTGTATAATGTATACATGTAAATATTCTAAATGCCTCATTCTTCCTCAATCTCTCACAATAGAATACCGAAAGTGTTAAAACACCCGCAGAAAAATAATCCTTCTGATGTAAATAAACATTGCATGGAGTCAATTTAACCAACCCATGCACGTTTCGTTTAACCATATCGGTGATCAATTTAAACTGCCGTCTCCTAACACTGAAAGCTTAACAGCCAGTTTTGCGCTGAAACAAGACTAGAGATTGTGAGCACGGCAGGAGATCAATTTAAACCGTTCTTCAATCATTTATATTTAAATAATCGCATTCAATTCATCAACGCCTTTGTAGTCGTAAACACTCATGGGTCATTAACAATCATTATTCACTGAGTCAATCCATCATTACATGCATTATTTCAAATTAGCAAATAACCTGATCCCCACATGTTATATGGAAGTTGATCAGCTCGGCGAGTTGACGCTGAGTAGTAATAGTACTAGAACGTGTTCACACAAGCAGAATGGCAAAATATTCTTCGTCTTCAAAACGCTGGTCATTCGTGCGCATTTCTTCAGATACCAATTGTTAATACGTTCCAGAAATTATATTAGACTATTTTGACGCTTGGAATGACTGCCATGTTATTAAATGGACCGTATTCCACCGATATGAATTGTAAACCAAATTTCGATGGCGCGAAATCTAGTGCACTTTAAATCACGCAATTTCATACGTTCAATCAATTTGTAAAATTCAAATCCTAGGGAAACAGAATGAATCGAAAAACGATTGCAACGGAGCAACAATATGTACTACAATAATTTTGCCAAAAAATAAATGATGATCAAAATAGTTTGATTCGGATTGACCTATTTCGTTTTATATGTTTTCTGAACTATTGCAACAAGTTGCATACGACGTTTATGGATTTGTTTAAGTGTTTATGCCTGAGATTGTTTTACATGAATTATTGATCACGAATTATTGATCACGAATATGACCGAATTGTCTGACAGCCTATTCACCGGGAAGACAAAATAGTTCATTTAAATTACGAGCTATTTCAGGAGGTCTGGCATGCTGTCGGATACAATTGTAGTATAAATTATTTTAAACGGAGAAATCAATATAGCTGTTTGAATAAAGGATTTTTCATGTGTCTTGGCTATCACCGAGTAATATTTTAGAGTCCCGTTAACATGCGGGATTAAATGAACAATCCTGTTGTTTAGAACAGATAACTCAAAAGAGCTTTTAAAATATCAGGAGATTTTCTGGTTATACCGACAGATGATTGAGGGTTGTCCAGTAATGGAAAGTATGCCCTGAAAATGTACGGTAGAGGGTTACCTATTACAGATTTTGATTTTTTTTGCTCGAAATGTAACAAAAAAAATTGTTTCGGATTAGTTTTGGCATTGACAGCGATTTCATTTTCATAATCTTTCATCTTACGTTTCAGGACCCTCTTTAGATCTCGTCTGCAAATTTTGTATTCATTTTTTGCTACGTCGTCATGGGGATGTCTGCTTTATTGAATGTTTTGCTTGCTTTCGTTAATGAAGGCGCTGCAATTCTCCCTCTCATTTCCAGATATTCTTAAGTGCAGTCAAGAAATAGTCAAGCGATTGATTGACATCTTGTCCGAGGGTTATATATACTGACACCATTGACTCTCTTAAGCCATAAAAATTTGCTAATCTGAAGTTAGGGACTTTTTCGCAGTTTGTTAATGTTTTCAACTCAAGCTCTATTAAAAACGGATGTTGGCTAATCTAAGCATGGTGAGGGTGAGGTGAGGTTATCTCAAGGGGTTTGTCCTGAATGAAATGGATTAGAGTTTGTACTTCATTGTTTCCCACTGGTAGGAAAAGTATTCTTTGGCATGCTTCAGTTCATGCATATTCATGATAGCTACATTTATCGATACATTTATCAAGTGAAACAATGAGTCGGAAGGCTCTCAAGTAAACTGCTCACATCAGGCGAGCAAGCAATGTTCAAAAGTAAGGCTATGCAAGCAGAATCAGTGTCCCACTAAATGGAGAGTTATAGGAGGAAGTTAAGTGCTTTAAGTACCTGGGCTAACACGTGGTGAAGCTTGACCTACTAGTACAATCTTGGATGAAATCTCGTGTGGAGGAAGGGGGTGTGGTGCTTGGTGAACTGAAAAGTACTGAGCAATAGAACGTTGGGTATGGAAGCAATGAGATGGGCTGTGTGAGGTGTAGGTGTCTCATTTGCGCTCTACGGGTTGAGTCTCCGACATGGGGGCAAGAGCAGAAGGAAGAAGATGGTTTAATTTTTAAAATGAAATGTCCGAGGGGCAAGGGCGGAGTGACGTTGTGGGATAGGATCAATAACGACGTTGTTCGAATTAGAACGGGGATGGTGAGAAAGCTAGTGGACAGTGTAAATTCTGGTGTCCAGAGATGGGTGGTGAAGGGTGTGATGAGAGCGGTGGTGAGTGGACGTAGGCCTGGAGGTAGATCAATGTTTGGGTGGATTAATGGCGGGAAACAGTCGTTAGGAAGGCGAAACATAAGTGTGATGGTAACGAAATAGCGTGCATTGTATTGGCGTGAATGGACGAGTTTGACGCAGCCTTTACGGGATTTCCCACCCTGGGCGTCTCGTAGAGAACCGGAATGGACGTGAATGGGGAGGGCCCTACTGTCGATCAACCCTGATCTCGGACCTCAATCCTGAACCAAATTTTGTGTTGCGGGGTCCTGACCGAAAACTTTTGTGGTAACGGGCTCAAATTGTTTGTGTGTCATTGCATGAGAGTACTGCGAGGTGTACTTTGTCATCTGCCACCCGCCTTTCTGGAGGGTTTCTGTCCTATGTGTATCTGTATCTTTCGACGGCCACAATTCATTTAGAAGCTGGCTTTGCATATAACTACCTTACCAGCAAATCTCTGATTGCCCGTAAGAAATGTGACGATCGTTTCTTCGTTTATGATAAACTCATTTCGTTTACAGATGCACATCAGAACTGTATTTGGGTATTCAACTCTTGTGTTCAATATAGGAGCACTGGGAAGCGTTAATATATGAGCTAGACCAGTTCGTTAGTAGTCCTAGGCATCTTAACCAAGCAATCATTACTCGTGAATTATGAGAATTGGCATTCAAATCATACAATCTTCAATGTGTTTTTTGTCTCACTTTCATTGAAACTTCGTTCATTGAAATAAGATTATCGATTCACGTGCATCTCCACATTCCAGTTCTTAATTATTTGCAAATAATCAGTTTTAATTATCCAAAAAGCCACACACTCTCATTATTCCTCAACAGTAATTTAGTAATTTGAATTAGTTTCCGATATCATTGTGCAGGAGAAGAAACTGGACTTTTAAGTGACGCCGAGGGGCACCTAATACACCACACATCACCTGCCACATTCGGTATGGATTCAGATATACGTCTTGTAAATCGAAATCCATACGTTTCTGTTTGATCAGAATTATTTTGCCACGTCATGAACAGTCAACCAACCAGGTTTATGTTCCAGAAACATTGTCTTTCTCAGTAGGGAATGACCATCGACAAGCAAAGTCATCTCAACGGCGACGCATTCATAGTTCATTAACGCCCTTTAGGTTTGAGATTAGAGGTAGAGCGAGTGCGAGGGAGGTGGGGGGAGGGAATTTGAAGGGCAAGACGGTTTGTGATCGGCGTTTGCATTCTGGCACATCATTATCTTGGGAAATAAAAAATGTACATCGAAGTTCCTCATGTTTATAGATTTCATTTGGTGTTCTGTGAAAATATGATCGTCTTTTCATTTCAATTGAAAACTTATTCATGTAGTACTATCCCGAAACAGTACTTCCTTGATAATGTTTCGTATAAATTAAAATAACGTGACAGTATCTGACTGCAATTGCGTTTCCTGGTCGGGCTCTTGCGTGAATACAAAGCAGTGTTCATTCATGTTTTTTTCTGTCTCAAAAGTATGATTGGTAATTCAAGCGACCGTCTGCAGGGAGGGTCTCAGGATTGAGGAGTGTTCGCTTACCATGATGTAAGCTATGTATGCACCAAGATGTAAATTAGGTTGAACCTCAAGCTTAGCTTGTAAATGAAAGCAAGACTTGTAAAAAACAATCATAATGGCGACTAATTACGGTACGAAGTAGAAACTGTATACCAAGAGGCATCGGGTGAATAGAAGATTTACAATTTTTAACTCTTTGTTTCCGAATAGCTGTCTGCTACCATACCTAAAATCTAATATTACATCAATGGAATAAGTTGTAACTTTCTGTTTATCTGCCAACTGACATTCTCAACGCTGCATTGCAAGTGCTAGCACTGACTAACCTGTATGCTAGTGCTAGCACTGACTAACCTGCAAGCTAGTGCTCGCACTGACTAACCTGCATGCTAGTGCTCGCACTGACTAACCTGCATGCTAGTGTTCGCACTGACTAACCTGCATGCTAGTGCTCGCACCGACTAACCTGCATGCTAGTGCTCGCACTTACTAACCTGCATGCTAGTGCTAGCACTGACTAACCTGCATGCTAGTGCTAGCACTGAATAACCCGCATGCTAGTGCTCGCACTGACTAACCTGCATGCTAGTGCTTGCACTGAATAACCTGCATGCCAGTGCTCACACTGACTAACCTGCATGCTAGTGCTCGCACTGACTAACCTGCATGCTAGTGCCCGCACTGACTAACCTGCATGCTAGTGCTCGCACTGACTAACCTGCATGCTAGTGTTCGCACTGACTAACCTGCATGCTAGTGCTAGCACTGACTAACCTGCATGCTAGTGCTCGCACTGACTAACCTGCATGCTAGTGCT
>SDVV010018185.1:0-13817 GCA_016164225.1 Gammarus roeselii
AATATTTTCAAAGCAATCTTGATCTTTTCTCCAAATACAGACAGTGCAGTGAGAAGAAAAAGGGTTCAGTAAAATCCACTTTTTGTCTCCGTCACCGGGAATAGATCGTGGGTCACGGCCTCTGGAGACGAACTCTCTGCCACAGAGCCAAGAAGGATGATTGAATGGATGTTCATTAATGGAGAATTGTGGGCCTACATCACCCGTGATAGAACCCTCCATCACGTGAAAACAATTAAAAGATCGTCTGCCCCATCTGTATCGGTTATCCAGTATTCTCGGGTTCTTATTGAATGATATGGAGCAAAAAAGGCAGAGTAAGCTGAAGTATTTGAAGATTTTAATGGAATACACAGATGATATGTACCACGTCTTCGTCGGAGTGGGCTGTTTTGAAGACAGTATTTACTACTTGGATATACTTTATGTCACTCGCTAGCCTTGAACTTCGAATTAAGGTTAGTGATTGACATTACTTCTACATCCCACATATCGGTGGACGTTGTTTGGGGATACTCTCTATTTTACATGTTTATTATCTCGACAGTAAAATTAAGTAAATAAAATAGGACAACACACTTTTACCTAATCTGTTTAAATCGATATTAAAAATGAAAACTCAGTCAAAAATGTCCCACAGACATTTAGCAAGACATTACATAACTGCGTAGTCAACAAGATATTATGTAATCTCGAAATCAAAATATCATGGGGAGTCATCAAAGACGTGTCTGCCTTTGTAACATAACTCCACATGAACGAAATAATAGGAAATTTCAGTGAATGAGCAGGAAAAAATAATTGAATGATTCTAAAATGACACTGATGAAACAAAATAGTTGACATGGTAAATTGCATCGAGGAGGTAAATTGCATTTCAATAATTTCGGCGCGTACAAGTTGAAACAGGTATAATGTTAGTTTTCGCTAGGAGTTGTCTACTCTGCTACTCGACCTCGTAACTATACCAATCGAATTTGAAATTTTGGCAGCTCTTTATTACAAAAACAGTAGAAACTGTGTTGAGTTACGATGAATTTGTTGCAAAATCGATTTATTGTTGAAAAACATTGTGCGATTGAGGTACATTTTACTTCTGTGGGATAGCAACGCGTGTAATATCAAAAAGAAAACATTAAACCATAATTGTGAGATGAAGGTCCCAGATATAGCAACTCCTTAATGTTCTATAGGCATTAACGGTGGATACTCCTCCAGCAACTATCGAACACCATCATTCAATGTTGTCCCTTGAGCCATACACTGTTGCCAAGTTCATTTTATATGAATTAAATATACTACATATTGTGAAGTAGTATTTGGTGCTGTGATGCCACACAACAGGATCAGGCATTCACATGATAAAAAAAGTTTCTTCGGAAAGACTGCAATCACAATTTCATGGCATATTTTGACATACCTCGCCATGCCCTCTTCCTTCTGGCCACAGCACTACATGAGTTGCCAACATCCTGCCAAATGCCTTACCGCTACTCGGTTTGAATGCTACGAACATAACGTATGCAAACTTAACTGAACCCGGCCTCTCCTAACCTTGTCGTGAAGACTAATTATGCCTCATTCAACGAGTTGGAGAACTCCTAAGACCATATAAATCTCAACTTGGAGGTCCATCTCATGTGACTGCTTCTCTCTGAAGGCATGGTCTGCTGAGGAGACTCTGCCTGACCTAGCCGGGCGAACGTGAGAATGAATTGCTCGTTCTTACCGAAGTTTCGACGATGAAGGAAGCTCCAAAATTATATAATGTGTGTTTCCCAACTCAAACCCAATTGCACTCCACGATCAAAATACACGTTGGGCAAGCTGGGAAAGAGGTACTAGTTTAGATATTATCACGGCAGAAATATCCAGCATTAGGGAAATTACCCTAAACTTACAGCAGCCAACGTATAGAAGAAATAAAGAAAATGATGAGACAGGATTGGGCCGAGGCTCGAAACAACTAGGCAAGTTCAATGACGTTCATTTGAGGAAAAGTGTAAGGCAATAACCTGTTTGTAGTGCTATCTTCTGTGTATTATCTGTTCCAACCCCAACATTTATCGATTATGCGTAGAATTACATTAGAACTCGTATAATGAAACACAAGTTACCACCCAAAGAGTATTCCTGTAATGTAAGTAGGCCTATAACCTCGTTGACGGGGGTATAGGCCGGCGAGTATAGGGCGGACGGTTATATGATGAATAATAATATATCCATACTAAGGGTAACGTCTCTCTAACCCTTGAGCCAATACAAGTTTTGTACGCTAGATCATGTTTGTAACGCTTAGGCTGAGTAGCGTGTAGGCTGTAGCAATTAGGCTGAGTAGCGTGTAGGCTATAGCACTTAGGCTGAGAAGCGTGTAGGCTATAGCACTTAGGCTGAGAAGCGTGTAGGCTATAGCACTTAGGCTGAGAAGCGTGTAGGCTATAGCACTTAGGTTGAGAAGCGTGTAGGCTATAGCACTTAGGCTGAGAAGCGTGTAGGCTGTAGCAATTAGACTGAAGAGCGTGTAGGCTATAGCACTTAGGCTGAGAAGCGTGTAAGCTATAGCACTTAGGCTGAGAAGCGTGTCAGCTATAGCACTTAGGCTGAGAAGCGTGTAGGTTGTAGCACTTAGGCTGATAAGCGTGTAGGCTATAGCACTTAGGCTGAGAAGCGTGTAGGCTATAGCACTTAGACTGAGAAGCTTATAGGCTATAGCACTTAGGCTAAGAAACGTTTTGGCTATAGCACTTAGGCTGAGAAGCGTGTAGGCTATAGCACTTAGACTGAGTAGCGTGTAGGCTATAGCAATTAGGCTGAGAAACGCGTAGGCCGAGTAGCGCTTAGGATGCCCTGCGCTTAGGTCACCTCGTAGCTTAAAGGCTCCCTTCCCCCAATGTATCTCGTAAGATATTTTTCCATAAACTACCAGAGTAACAAAATATAATACAATGGATATACTTTTTTTTCCACTGCTACGCCTATTGCGTAGATGTGAAAAAACAACCTTTCACGCACGCCACCACAGTTTAATGTGTTCTCTTGCCTCAGTCACTACCCATAAAAAACACTGTACCCTACAAACTTCTGCTGGATCTCCAAAGAAAGAAGAAGTATCTCCAAAGAAAAGGAAGATATTTATTTATGACTACTTGTAATACATAAACAAGTAGTATTTGAACCCGTGGAGGTGATTCGAACTCAGCTCTTAGAAACAGATAACCCCATCAAAAGATGAAGGCCTACTAAAAGGACTTATTTTACACTTTTTACCGACGGTGTTAACGGGGCTCATCAGCAGTAGGGAATGATACGTTGCCGTTGAGTGCAGAGCGCCTGTCGTGTTCATGGAAGCGCTCACTTGAGCTTTTAGGCGACACAATATGAGCAGAGATATATAGAAAATTTGAGTACATGTATAGTTTTAGATAGTGATCTGTTCCTTGAGTTAAATGTGCGGCCGGTATAAACAATTCTAGTTGATAGAAAGGTGATCGAAATATTTGTACGTGCCATATGTGTTCAAACTTATCTGTGCATACACGGCTGACAAATTATAGTTTGATCTTCAAAATTAATCGAAATAGAATTGCTGCAGTGCACGAGTGTATTCAAACTATCATCAACACTGAGTTTTTATAATACATCCTCGAAGTCATTTTCCAATAATAGCATGGTTCCATTAGACAGGGCTACATGAGCCATCTCAAGCAGTCAACTTATATTCACTTTATATTTGACCACTCACCTATGCTAGCACGAAAATAATAACAACAACACCTTTCTCGTCCGACGTATTGGAGTATGCTACACACCTGTAACTTTTGTTGTAGGTTGAGAATGTCAGAAAGCCAACAAGAAATAACAAATATAATATTGTAAATGGTATCTTGTGTCAGTTTTATACCCATATAATATCAGTTAATGTGTTTAACACTTATGGTAAAGTTGATTGATATTTTGTGATATGACGAGGTGCTTATAGTCTGGCGTGTGATGGGTGATGTTATCTGACGAGGTGCTCTCATTCACCAACAACAGCTAATAGGCTGGCGTGTGATGTGTAATGGTATCTGACGAGGTGCTCTCATTCGACCAACAACAGCTAATGGGCTGGCGTGGGATGTGTTATGGGTATCTGACGAGGTGCTCTCATTCGACCAACAACAGCTAATGTGCTGGCGTGTGATGTGTAATGGTATCTGACGAGGTGCTCTCATTCGACCAACAACAGCTAATGGGCTGGCGTGTGATGTGTAATGGTATCTGACGAGGGGCTCTCATTCGACTAATAACAGCTAATGGGCTGGTGTGTGATGAGTTATGGTATCTGACGAGGTGCTCGCATTCGACCAACAACAGCTAATGAGCTGGCGTGTGATGTATTATGGTATCTGACGAGGTGCTCTCATTCGACCAACAACAGCTAATGGGCTGGCGTGTGAGAATCGCCCTAGAAATATGTGCACCGAGAATCGCCCTGGAAATATGTGCACCGAGAATCGCCCTGGAAATATGTGCACCGAGAATCGCCCTGGAAATATGTGCACCAAGAATGCCCAGGAAATATGTGCACCGAAAGTCGCTCTGGATAATTAGGATATATGTTATTTTGTGGAGGATTTAGGATGTATGCTTTTAGTGAAGGATTTAGATATATTATAATTAGTGAATGTATGCTTTTGTGAAGGATTTAGATAGATAGTTTCTGATGATAGTTACCAAGAGCGCAGGTTTTTTGTGACTCTGCTAATGCATTTGTTAGATCGCATCTCGAGTAGTCTGTTCTATTTGGGTCAAGTTAGGTGTTGTTGGTTCATAGAGTGTGACGGGGGTGGGGAAGAGGGGAGTCAGGTGCGTGAGATAGGGAGGCAACATAAAAACACCCCTGGAGATAGGGTGTCCATATACGCTTTTTTGTGAAGGAATAAGGTAGTTTATAACCACATAGAGACAATTTCTCAGATGAGTTTCAATGTAGGCATGACAGTTAGCGACTTTTTAGCTCTGGATGTATGGTCACACAATGATCTGTTTTTCACGAGAAATATAGTCCTCTTGGAAAATTTCCGTTACCTTACGAAATCTTTCAGTTTCCTTACGCTGTTTACGATTGGTTACGTACGCTTTGTAAAGATGTATTCTATTTGGTCTTCTCGATTGTACGATTGTACTATTTTGGACGCTAGGTGAATATATTACTAGGATTGTTATTGATAGGCTCATTTGAATAGAAGTTTTTACTGCTCGAAGCTATTTTTAGGATAATCGAAGTACTTATGCAAGAAATATGTTGCACGATTGATCAAATCCATTTGCTTTTGTCGCATTTAACGCCGTTCAGAGATTCATCCCTAGTCAATGTTAAGAATAAAAAAGATACGTTCACGTATTTGTTTTCAGATGAATTTATTCTAAAAATAATGAAACACGATTTATTTAAACATATATTCAAGTATGAAATACACATTTGGGGATAACATTTACATTGTTTATAAAGAGTATAATACATATATATATTTATTTACATAGGTTCATTTACATTGTTTTTCGTGGGTTTATTTCCACTGCTTTCTTTCAATGGGTATTTAGGTGGACAATGAGACAAAATCATAGTATATATATTTTTATGAACATGAGAGCATACAAGGAACAGGTAAGAGCATACGATGATTATTTATGATCGCTTAGAGGATAAAACCTGCGGAGGTAGAGGTGCTTTCATCATTTCATTCGCAAGTATCCTACTTCTAACTATTCCTCTATTCATTCCCAATACTATACCCAGGTGACCGCATTAGCTCGCACAAAAAAACGCTCCGGGTCCATTACCGTCTCAGCTAAGATTGTATCTTGGGGATTCCCACAGCAGTCCGTTCCTGTATATTTTTTCTTATTTGTGTAGATTTGGTGCTGTAGATGACCCGTGAGAAACCTAAATAGCTTCGTTTCTTCAGTCTTATTTCATATGACCATTTACAGAGTGTTTATATTCAGAGTATGGCATAGAAAGTAGGCGGGCTTATGACGTCATCCATTCCCACACATGGACCCGTATTTAAGACGGCTGCATTTACCTCTCGAAAACAGTGTACTCAAGAGTTCGATCTGTGTAACAAGATTTGAAGTCGTGTCTCCAATAAGGTATGTATATATCGCTAGGTAGGTTTTTTACCCGTATTCTTCGTAATAGATATGATATTTACCAATTGTTTTGTTCACATCTCGATATTTACGATCCTTGTATTATTTTGCATACAACGTACAGAGAACATACTAACCTATCTTATACTGGTAATTCATTTCATAACACACTATGTCTTGTATCCAAAACATTGTTTAGATTCTTTCAGCGAGCTTTTTATAGACGGTATCTTTAATTAGTATTTAATGTTTGTGATATCGATTTCCCCTTCTCATGCTTCATTAACAAACATTTTTGAAACAAAATCAGATATACATTTTATTACAAATATGATGGTCGGTCTTCATTACCAATATATTTGAAATTAAAATCAGATATATATTGTTTTTTTTCATTATGTAATTTTTCCACTTCATATACTTATCACCCTTTCATTTTTTTCTTTACATTCAGAATCGAACTTCTCAGTGGTTACGTTACCGACTTGTTACAAAATTTTCACGTGCATAGGACATTTGCTTCTATAATGGGGTGTTATTTTTGAAAATTGTGAAATCGTCACAGATATCTTCTCATGCATGGGAACATGCGTTTTTTATCATAATGTGTTCAAAGTTATAATGTTTAGGAATACATTTATTGTCGCTATCATTGAGTATAATGTCTGAATTAGCCAGATTCAAAGAAAGGTTCAAAAAAGATACGTACGGTTTTACATCAATGTATACACAGACCCCGATTGTATATTTGTCTTTCTCTCATGTGCAGAAAATTACCCAACACCATAATGGAGTGTTCTCGATCAAGTGCCGATAATTCCCTACATTTAGCTCTCTATGAGCTTTATGCTGCTCTTGAGAGCCTTCAAAGGCCCGCTGTGCTCCATCTCAACCTTATTTAACCGGTAAGTTTATTTCTTCAATGATAATAGATCACCATTTAGACGAAAACATTATTAGATCTTGATAGGAATTTTTAACCTTTGCAGTAATGTATGATATAGAATATGTACGGGGTATTCTATTTTCGTACCTATTTTTCCCCCAGCTTCTGATCCAGTCGAGGAACCCTCGTTACCGAACATAAGCGATCTCTCAGGTCTCCTATCCATGTTGGATGAAGTGGAGGACCCCATCTCTGAGCACAACACGAGTCGGGATGGACTGAGTCGACAAGATGGTGAAATTGTGTAAAAAATCTTATCATATCGAGTCGGGGAGGATTGAGTCGTCATGGAGGTAAAATTCTCCTTTTATTTATTTATTTATTTATACATACAATAACCTTAATATTATTCACCAGATCATGCCTGAGTGCAGCCAGGAACAAGCGGGGGGATTGCTATTCTCGGGGATGTCACCTCCCCGAGCATTCAGGAGATAGCGTCATCGGCTTTACCAAGCGGTAAGTATTATATCAGCTGTTATCACAACATTATTGTAAGAAATATCTACACGTTATAAGGAAAATGATTTTTATTCAATTATAGCAATGTATACTAATATAAATTTACTTTTTTTTAATGAAAATAACAGTACGAGTGTGTATAAGTTAACATTATTCTAATTCACCTCAATTTGTTTCATCCAACAGAATGTACTCCCTTACCCGAGGAAGAGGATTGTATAATCGTCTATGACGGTCGACATGACCTTGCCATTGCGCCACGCGGGGCATCAGGGGTACCTGCACGGGCAATGAAGCGACCGCGAGATGGTGTTACCATCCAACCTAACGGTCGCATCTCCGCGACCAGCTCTTACCAGGGTAGCCTGCCTCTACATACTCCCGAAAGTAGGGAACCACTGTCGAGAACTAACGGAAGCGGCACGTGCCAGGGTGGCCAGCGTCCACTGCTGACCGCAAATAGAGAAAGAGCTCTGACCGAACGTTGTGACGCTGGGTCTGCGCCACCAGCCAAAAAGAGGAGGTGTGAACCATTTGTAGATAATGATTGGACCCTGTTTCAAGAGTTTTTTTTTTATTTTTCTTATTGAAATCGGTTATAAGGAGGTTGTGTGGTCAGTAGCATATGATGACAGCGAGAACGGATGGTCCATGCGTCAACAAATATATTTAGTCACAGATTCCTCTCCACGCGACCCCAGCCCAATTTTTATTAGCTTATCGTGATCATTCACTGGGACCGTTTTGCCCAGAGGGGGATCTAGTGGAGTACATAAATTTCCGAAGAACATTAAACCTAGTCGGATCCATTACCGATCCAGAAAACTCCCCCCTACGGAGTATGCTCGTGAACGCGTTGGGAAATTATTTAGACGCGCATCAGGATAGGATCATATTTCTTTGCGAGAATATCGCTCAGAGTATCGATCCTATTCCCGCTAATTTGGCTCCAAATAGTAGCCCCTTGCGTTCACATGCATGCTCTGTAGGGTGTTCTACACTCGATGTTCATCAACCAGGCGATATTTTCGAATGCAGTTTTCTTCATCATGGGGATTTGCCGCAACATCCGATGCTTGATTTGAGTGGTATTGAACCCAATCCTAACTTAATATATGTAGAAGACGATGTCAGCTACCCACCTTTTTCATCAACTCCACGTAATCTGTCGTTTAACAACAGTGTAAATGAGATGAATTGTATTATGGATGATAGCTTCATCATGAATGACATTTTGAATAGTGTCTTTGAGGATCCTTTAACCATAATAGGTTACAAGGTGTCTGACGTATTCCGCAACGAGATTACCATCTCTGATTCATCATGAGATGCAACGATATTATTCGAAGATCATTTATCAAGTAGAGCTTCCACCCCGACCCATCCTCGTTGTAACGCTGATATATACCAGAAACAACAGTTTTTTTTTTGTTATGTGTGCAATTTATATTTTAAACAATAAACATTATTATAAAATAAACATTTTTTTTATCCTCCGTTTTTTCAGTCTGGGTAATGGGGCGTCTTCTTCTGCATATACGTTCCACACACAACATTGCAACGTATGGTATCCTCAGCATTTCCAACCTTGGTGTGGCCTTCCATTGCAACCCCATCAAGCATATCAGGGGACGATATACCCGCCATACACCACCTCATGGATCCCTCAACAGCCGCCTGTTCTCGGACCCGTAAATTATGGAAATACATGGCCCGTCACTTCGAGCGATATGCAGACCGCAGTTCCTGTTTACCAAGAACAAATAGTTGATTCTAGATTTTATGGAAACGGACACCAACAGTGTCCAGAAACTGACCCGAACCAAGTCGGGCATGATGCATTGCAAAGGTTGGTATATACAAAGTGATTTTTAAATATATTTATTGAACAAATTATGATATTGCGTGGTTAATTTAGATGTATAAAGGTCGATTCTATGGAAATGGTCACTAACAGAGTTGGGATTCTGACTTGTTCCAAGTCGGGGCATGATGCATTGCAAAGGATAGTATATTCAGAGTATTTTAAATATATTTATTGAATACAATAATACAAATACAGATATTGGGTGGTTAAATTACTTATATAAAGGTCGATTCGGGCATTCCGCGATGTCTTGAGAAGGTATGGGAAATGTTGCAAAGGTATATACAGACGCTCCACTGTAACCTTGGTCTGGGACATCAAATACTGAAGCAATACCGCCTTGATCCTGGGGAGGGTTATAGGTATTTACTACATCATTAGAATGATTTTCTCCGTCTTGATCTTGCGTCTTGTCTTCGTAATGTTGAGCATCGGAGTAGAAGGTATCGGTTGAGGAATCTACCATTTCATATTTTGCTACAGGTCGTGATTCATTTTCGGCTTGTTCCAACGAGCGTTTAAATCCTCGAGGTTCGGTGGAATAGTATGAAAGATCTTGTATCATGCCCATGATTGTAGTTTCTTGTGTTAAGAAACTGGAAATGAAGTCTGGGCGAAGAAGTATTCTAGATCGGTGACGAGATGACTTCAAGTTTAAAAACATCACTGAACATCCCTCTCGGCTGCACAGAATATCGACGCTGCTAGACTCCTGCCGAATCAGGATAGAAGCATCCAGTTCCATCTTGAGCATGGTTAGGATGATTTTGAATGTTGACATCGTTGCCGATACAAAATTATCTCCCTCAACGAATGAGAAACGTTTGAGGTTGCGATTGTATGAAACAATCGTTTCACTCATCCTGAACAGTTCCATGATGATGATGAGAGACTGTAATGGATCACTGGCGATGAGAGGTTGTGGTCGAGGCTATGAGCAGGCTATATGCAGAGGAGGTATAGACGATGCGATGAGCGAGGAGTGTGTGTATCCGTGCAGTCAGCAGGGAGAGTTTTATATGGCACCCACACCCACCCACCCCCTTCCTCCCACAAGGACCGGTGGTTTCAGTGTCGTACAGGTTTTGTTTTGTTTTGGTTTCTTGGTTCGTGGATCTGGCAGCGTAGATATTCTGTGTGAATGCTATGTTCCCCATGTTATCGTACACTGTTGTATAAATCAGTGAACGGCGTAGCTCATGTATGATTTGCAGGGTTGATCTTGTTGGTCACGGACATATTTTCATTCGAGATGTAAGTATTTTTTTAAATGTCTTTTGATATTGCAGGGATGATCTTGTTGGTCATATTTTTCACTCGAGATGTAACTCTGTGTATTGTTTTAACTGTGTTGTTAATGTTGTGTGTTTATTCTTACAGAATGAATCAAGACGATATGGCAGATGCGTCATTGTTGGAGGATGCAGGGACTGCCTATAGCGACGCAATGTCCATGAGCCCTGACGCTACCCCCGCCGCTACCCCTACCGCTACCCCTACCGCTACCCCTACCGCTAGCCCTGCCGCTAGCCCTGCCGCGCGCCCGCAAACTGGTGGTGGTGGCCCCCTTCCGTCTTCGACTCCGTCTCCGGGACAAGGCAGAGTTCAGCCTACAAGTGATCCGTCCGTCGCTCAGTCTACTGAGCCAGCGTGTCCTATGGATCCAGCCGTCGCTCAGGCTACTGATGCAGCGTGTCCTGTTGATCCGCCCGTCGCTCAGTCTACTGAGCCAGCGTGTCCTGTTGATCCAGCCGTCGCTCAGGCTACTGTTCCAGATCTACCCGGAATTCAGGCTACTGTTGATCCATTCATCGCTCAGTCTACTGAGCCAGCGTGTCCTGTTGATCCAGCCGTCGCTCAGGCTACTGTTCCAGATCTACCCGGAGTTCAGGCTACTGTTGATCCATTCATCGCTCAGGCTACTGATGCAGCGTCTACTGTCGAGTCGGGAATGGCTATATTTCACCCACCAACCTCTGAAGGTATTTTGGACCAGCATCTCGTAACTTCGACATTTATCCCAAAATGTGAGCACGTTAATGTATCAGCGTTGATAACATTAGGATGCAGGGAATTAGTGAATCACATTAAAACAAAATTAGGAACATTCCAGAGACTCCAATGCACCGCGAGGGTTAAAATGGAGAAATCCATGGAGGACGCAACAATAGAAGAGAAGGATTGGATATATCACAAAAGCGATCCAGCTATCAAAAACAGTGGTTTTAAGTAAATTGATTGAGGATCTCGGGGTAGATTTACAAAATAAATTAGACATACAGGAGCCAGAAGGTAGTGGCTGGATCATTAAAACAGTCACCGCTGTTGACCTTAAATTCTACAAGACAGGGGTTAAAGGAACAAAAAAGACTGGGTAGTTATGTTCCTTGGCCCAAAAATTGTCCAGGCAAGTACCATATTGTCAACATCAAAACAAAAAAGAATAATTGTGTCCTGACAAGCATGGTTGCTCATTTCCATTTACCTGAAAAATAATATCTCTCACAAAAAAAACGTGAATCAGAGTTAACTTATCTCCCGTACAAAAACACATATTTCACCTCCCCAAATCTTCCCATGAACACACCTGTGGCTTTAGAAGATTTACCAAACATAGAAAGAGATTGTGATGTCAACATTAGACTGTATCAGCTCACTAAAGAGAAAGAAGGTTATGGGCTGGTTAGTGTATACAGAGGCAGTTTAGAGGTCAGTGAGGAGCGCACGATCCACCTTGTGCAAATCTTAGATGCTAATCATGTCGCCCTCATATCATGTTTCTCTACATTTATGAAAACCTTCAGAAATAAGAGATGTAGAGATCACTTTTTTTTTGTCCCTTCTACATGCAGGGCATGCACGCAAGCAAAAAAGAGGGTCACGTAAAATTATGTTCGTCCACTACAGGCTTGAAAAACATCAGTATGCCTGAAGAAGGGGAAATGTACCAATTCTCAGCCATGCATGCAACAATGAAACCCCCTGTTGTATGTTATTATGACTGTGAATCTGTGCTGGAACCCGCCCAAGAGGGGAAACATATAGTCAACATACACAAGTTGTGTATGTATAGCTACACTCTTGTGGATAAAGACGGGATAATTGTAAAGCACAAAGTGGTCGATTCGACCACAGTTCCCCTTGAGGAGATGGAAACACATATTGTTAAGAATATGTTGCTGGATTATAATGAATACATGTCAACCTTACCATTGTTTCTCATCCCTGTCCTCACCAAACAGGACATGAAAAAATATTGCGAAAGCAAAACATGTGAATGCTGCGGCGAAACATTTGGGGAACACGGTAAAAAAACGTGTACGTCATCATAACCATTACGTTGACGGTGTCTTCGGCCCCAATAAAGAGGTAAGAACAGGAAACTACTTGGCCGCACTTTGCCTAAATTATAACTTCAGAATAACGGAGAAACTCAGGTTCATGCCTTGTATTGCTCACAATGCATCCGCCTATGACATGCGCTTTATACTGCGAGGATTGGATGGTAAAAACTTTTCCAACATAAATGTTCTGCCGAAACAATCAGATAAAATGTTCAGCATCTCTGTCACCTTGAATGATGACACGAGCACGTACGGTGTCAAGTTCATCGATTCTTTCTCATTCCTAAACTCAAGTTTAGACAGTCTTGCCAAAAAATCCTAAAGATAGTGGGGCATGACATGTCACTCCTCAAATCCCATCTCACAAGTCTCGGATACAGTGACAAGGTTGTAGACCTTGCCACTCGAAAAGGACATTTCTGGTACGAAGCCATCACATCGGATTCTGTGCTGGATTAAACTGAGATCCCATCGCAACAAGCCTTCTACAGTCAACTTCGAGGCAAAGGCATTTCGGACTCTGATTATGCTGAAGTGATCGAAATGTGGGAGGCAGCAAACTGTAAGACGTTGCGTGATTACATGATCATATACCTGCTCATCGACACGCTGCTGCTGGCCGAGGTCTTCCAAAAGTTTAGGGAGACCATGACACGCGACTATACCCTGGGCCCCGTCCATTTTGTGAGCGTCCCTGGCTTTACAATGCAGGCCGCCCTCTACGAAGGAAAGATGAAATTGGCCCTGGTCAAATATATCGATCTTCTCCACTTGATTATCAAAAACACACGAGGCGGATTCGTAACGTTGACGAAAGGTCTTACCAAGATAAACAATCCCCGATGCAAAGACTATGACCCTACATTACCCGTGTCTTCAGCAGCATTGTGGGACTTTAACAGTCTTTATGGTGGATGCTTGAGCGAACCCCTCATCATTGGCGAAATCCTCGAGCTCACACAGGAAGAAATTCAAGCATTCGACTCGGTAAACACAGACTGTTCTGGTGAGTATACGTACATTGTCTGCGTGGATGCCCAAGTCAGCGATGAAGTTGCAA
>SDVV010018187.1:0-13817 GCA_016164225.1 Gammarus roeselii
TAAATATAAACATATATTTGTTTCACTCGCTATACATATATATTTAGATATATATTAGTATATATTTCATAAATTTAAATATATAATTATATATATATATATATATATCAATATATATAATGTGTATAATATAAGGGTAAAATTACCTTGGTTGAACAAACCTGACGATCATTAGTCACCTTTTCGAACTTTGTGTGAGCAGTTTCCCCTCTATGGTAGTGTTGCGGAAGGCGTATTGTCTACCCAGAATGCCAGAGAGTATTCTTTTTCGCATCAAGTGTACGGATTTTTGACACTATGCGGTGATATGTAGTGGGAATCATTTTGGTTTCAATTCATATGCCGACTGGTATTGTATATGTATCGAAAACACAAATTTCTCTAGCTGAACTAATAAAGGATCTGACAAGAAAATAAATGAAGGTCATTCCTCAATATTCTGAAAAACTAATTTAAATGTCCTCGAGAAATGTGAATGTAAATTTCGAGTATTTTTTGTGGATTTTTGCATATCCCAAAATCAAATGGTTCAGCGTCTTTGAAACATATGCTATATGGTCTGTATCATCGGTGTATACACAAAGTGGAAACACCTAGGCGTCGTTCCTTTCACCTAGGCGTCGTACCTTTCACCTAGGCGTCGTACCTTTCACCTAGTCGTCGTACCTTTCACCTAGGCGTCGTACCTTTCACCTAGGCGCCGTACCTTCATTCACTAATGTAATAATAGCAGGAAAAGATGCAAACAAATGAATCAGTAGGAAACGAATTTATTTATAAAAAATCCACTTAAACAGATATCACATAATTGGCATATAACTTCCACATGGAAGTGACTCTGGATAGGTTAAAAAATAAAGTGAAGAAGACGTTTACGAGTAGTAAATGCCGTGTACATGTCGATGGAATATTAGCCATCGCATTATGTCCAATGCAATTATATTATAGTTTCAACTCATCAAATCAAACTGTCAAACGCTCTATTCTCATTCCGTTGGATGTAATTGAGCAGATAATATCGACCTCCATTGCGTGAAACACAAAATACATATATTACCATTAAAAATATTTTTAGTTATAATATTAATTGTAATAATAATAATTATAATAATATGCATCTTTATTGACGCACTCGATGGTACAAGAATTGTAACAAAACTAAACAAGTTAAACAAATTCATTCTTACCAACACATTCAACACTCGATGGTAAAAGAATTGTAACAGAAGTAAAGAAGTTAAACCACTATATTCCTACCAACTCATTCAACACTCGATGGTACAAGAATTGTAACAAAAGTAAAGAAGTTAAACAAGTGCATCCCTACAAACACAATCAATTTACGAACCAAACGAGCTCAAGTGCAGACAAATCATAAGGGAATTGCACGGCAACAATTTATAGGTCATGTTAGAGACAAGCGGGCCGGAAATACCTTTTATGTCCCTCTGCCACATGTGTAGGTATACAAACATCAATGTTGGAGAGGTTTTGTATGAAGCCACATATCAGTAAGCATGTTCGGGTAGCATCCCAACCTGACATCCACACGCATACAATGGGCTAACAACTTGGATATATAGTCAGGAGTCAAACCTTGTTCCTATTAAAATCGTAATCTTCTTGCACAAACAGTATTCTGCCCCATAATTCTTTCGTATCCCTCAATACTTCACACATACTTCCAGAAATGGAAGAATTCAAATTTTCAAATGATGGTTGAAGAGTTTAATCCCTCATAACGCATTGGGCATTTAGGATAATTAAAATTTACAGAACGTGTTCTTCACGAAAAGGATAATCATGATATTCTGAATTCTTTTTCCGTTACTTTCATATATTCAGACTCTCAAATCATGCCATCACTTTTTACTTTTCTTCGTCACAGCATCACCATTTCTACGAAACTTCTCCCTTTTCCAAGTGCTCATTGCGTACCGCTGAAAAAAGTAGTCCGTCCGGACAAATTTCCAGTTCGTCAAAGGATCGATAGTCGATACGGACTTTCCAGATTTCTTACAGGGCCCGAGTTGGTATCTGCCTTCTTGCCCAGCACTGAACTGCGAGGGAAATCAGCAGGACCGGAGAATGGGGAAAGAAATGATTCAGTCAATGGGAAAAATGCCGTCAAAAGCGCGATTGGCGGACTGAGACTTTTAGAATAACAATCGACTTGACAGAAATGCGGTGCCTGCCATACCGCCTACCCACCTGGTAGAAGGGATTGTTCAGGCAATTGAATTACTAAATGTTATTCCCCGATATGTGTTTTTGAGCTTCATTGCCTTCTTGTAACAATGGAGACTCCATTTGGGATGACGAATATTGCAAAGCAAATCTCTCTGTTCGGATTAGTACTGCGTTCAAATAACTAGTTAATTTATGTTAGAATAAAGAAACAATCTGACACGACCGATTAAACGAGTTATATTTTTCGTTGGCTTTATCTCTGATTTTTTTTTAGTGTATTGTGAAGATCCCATTCACAACAACTTTGAAAATTTATTCAAAAATTATGATCTAAGAATTCTGATAATGTTTAAGCGCTGCCTTTTTTCACTACTCTACGACGTCCAAAAATCTGCATGTGCGTCATTCAGAGATCAGAGTACACGACATAAAAGAAGCCGAGCGCATTTTATTTCTCAACAGAACAGTTCATTTGCGAATACTTGCTATTTGTTGCTACTAACTATTTGAATATATGACTGATAAATAAGTTCAAATTTCACAATTATTTAAAGTAAACTGGAACGTATGGAAACGCACCGACGAGTATTCGACTCATAATCGAGGAATTGGGACCAATTTCCAGTAAATTGAAGTGACTCTTATGTCAATTTAGTCTGCGTGTCATGTGTGTGATTTCTCGCTCACTCAAAAGGTTTTAATGAATAGGTACGTATACATAAACCAGCCTTGAAGCTGTCAATTATTTCGAGCTAAACCGATGATTGAAGGCATTTGAAAGAGATTTCAATATGAAATAATATTTCAAACATCTTTCCTAAACAAGTGTGAAATTGCCGTATAATTTATCGCTATGACATCGAATCGAAAACGGTTATTCCAGGAAACAAAAAAAAAACGGGATATCACTCTAGAATCTTTCCACTAACAATAGAAACTGTTCAATTCACGCTAAATTGAAGTATTCATACTTGTGTCGAACAATTAAAAATCCTATCAAATACCATAAATGTTTTAGCAAGTAATTATCAAAAACACGTGAACAAAGCGCTAAACAGTGGTACATCATTTCTACGGAAGAATGTGGATATTCCTGATGCCGAATCTCAAAATGCTTATAAATAGTGTGATAGACGTACATCTGGACAGATCTAAAATAAAGATCAATTAACACCACATGTTATGCAAATGTTGAATTGGTTTCATACAATAAAACAATTATAACACCATGTGGTATCTGAACGTCGATCAAGTAACATACAACAGAACAATAATAACACCATGTGATATCCGATTGTTGATCAAATATCACACAGAAAAACATTTATAACATTTATAACATCTGATTGTTGCTCAAGTAGCATACAAAACAACGTGCTGGTATCCGATTGTTGAACAAGTAACATAGAACAAAACAGTAATAACATCACGTATAATGCGAATGTTCATCCAGTTACATGCGACAAAGCAATATATCTTCCTAATTCCTCCAGCATTACCAGGGAAGAGATGCAGGAGGCGGTTGAGGTGATGAAACCAGGGAAAGCCCCTGGTTTGGATGGCATTGCGACCGAGTGCCTGAAAAAGGGTGAAGAAACGATTGTCGAATGGTTAGTGAAATTACTGAACTTTTTTTTTGTGACAGGCGTGTAACCAATAGAGTCGCGCAGTGCCTGCATTGTTACGCTGTATAAGGGCAAAGAAGATAAAATTGAATGCTGCACCTCGAGAGGTATCAATCTGTTAAGTGTGGGTGGTAAGTTGTACGGGAGAGTGCTGATCAGAAGGATTGGAGAATGTGTGGCTTTAGGAGTGGTAGGATGTGTGCCGATCAGATTTTTGCAGTGAGACAGGTCTGTGAGAAGTATCTTGCAAAGGGCAAGGAAGTCTTCTAGGTTTTCATGGATCTGGAGGAGGCATACGACAGGGTTGACAAAGAAGCGTTTCTATGTTGCTTCTATGTTGGCAGCCGAGCATGTGTCAGAGTAGGAAGCGAGGTGAGTGATTGGTTTACAGTGAAAGTGAGACGGAGACAAGGCTCCCTGGCTGTTCAATATCTATATGGATGGAGTGGTCAGGGAGGTGAACGCGACTGTGCTGGGTCGTGGCTTGGAGCTGCTAGGAGAAGCTATGTAGGTTAGTGTCTGAGTTCGGTAGAGTGAGTGAGAGGAGGAAGCTGCGAATGAACGGGGGTAAAAGTAAAGTAATGAGATGCTCGAGGAATGTTGATGCGAGCAGAATTAGTGTCCTCCTCAATGAAGAGTTGTTGGAAGAAGTTGAGTGTTTTAAGTATCTGGGCTCTCATGTGGAGGAGACTGAATTAGTGTAAACTGAGGTGAAGTCGCGAGTGAAGGAGGGGTGTAAAGTGTCGGGTGCACTGAAGAGCGTAATGAGCAGCAGGACGTTGGGGATGGAAGCAAAGAGGTGTCGTTGTGCCAACTGTGCTGAACGGAGCTGAGACTTGGGGGGTGAAAGTTGAGGAGATAATAAAGAAGAATATTTTCGAGATGAAATGTTTGAGGAGCATGGCTGGAGTGTCGCTGAGAGACAGGTTCACAAACGACGTGGTGCGCATCAGAACGGGGATGGTGGAGAAGTTTGAGGACAGAATGGATTCGCGTAATTTGAGATGGTTTGGGCACATGGTGAGGATGGATAAAGAGAGATTGGTGAGAAAGGTGTTGAAGTCAGAGGCGACTGGGCGTTGGCCAAGAGGAAGACCGAAATTTGGGTGGACGGATGGTGGGAAGCAGGCGTTAGGAAGGAGAGACTTGAGTGTGGAGGTAGCTATAGAGCGTGCACTGGATATGCGTAAGTGGAACGGATGAGTTTTGACGCTGCCTTGATGCGCTTTCTCGCCCTAGGCATATCGTTGAGAGACGTGATGGTCGTGGGCAAGGGTGGGCGGTCATCATGACGCGGCTGGTAAACCAGTCACGCTGTCGGGCCCTGCTGCCGACACTGACCTCGAACCGCACTCATGACCTTGAGGGTGTTTTGCTGGGTCCTCGGCCGGACCCTTTTGCGCAAATGAGCTAAGGTGTGAGAGTGTGAGTGTATGAGAGTGTGAGGTGCGCCTTTCCGTCGGCCACCCCCCTTGCTGGGGGATTTCGGCCTAGTGTCTGCATTTGTAATTCCTCCAGCAATTCACCTTGGTCACCGTGACAAATATTATGTCCCCGAGAAGCTTATTCTGCAGGTAACTGTGCTTTCTTATTTTGCCGATAATTGTGCCGGCTGGTTGTGCAGGTAAGTAGAAATGATTGATGGGTCAGGAAAGTTTACGGCGGCCACGGTGAGTGTCGCTTCTACTGTAGGAGGCAATGGGCAAAAAAAAAGATACATCACGAAGTACTTGCGCGCCACGAAATATACAAAATTATACTTAGAAGCTGTTGAGAAACTTGAGGTCCGTTTCATTGGAAGATACGGAATTCCACAATAAAATATATTTCTTCATTTAGGTGTTCTAAACGCATTGAGCAGCGTTTAGAATTGTTAAAAGTTGAGTGAGGTAGTCTTCGCTGTCGTTGGTAGAATTGTTTGTGAACTGAAAAAGTCTACCAGTTTAGACGCTTTTTTTTGTTGAAGTTATGGACTTTTATTAATTTACAATCATGTTCCGAACCCTATGGGACATACGTGAGAATGTCAATATGCTCATTTGAAGATAAGCTCTACTCAAGACTTAAATAAATTACATATTGTCGGCAACAATGCAGCTAGATCAACAAACTATTGGCAGAAGTGGCCTGGCCTTCATCCAGTCCCCATGAAGGATCTAGTGTGCTCAAGAAAGTTGTTTGTTGATGTTGCAATTAAGTTTATCAAATACGTGTAGGTACGAAAATTGCGCATTGACAGACAAAATATTCATGGTAATTTCTTCAGTCAAACGCTCTCGCTCAACAAGACGCCCCTTTGTTGCCATCTACCAGGCACTCTCAGATGACGTATGTCAAGAAGGAGTGTCTTCTGACTCTCAGAAAGAGTGCCGTGCCGGAGGCTGAGATTGACCGCCACGTTCAAACTGCAGTGTTACGAAAACATTTAATTTTTGGCCTTGCCTCGCGGAAGATAAAAGGCTTATAGTCAATAACAATGTAATATCGCATACATGCAGTGGGTACAACAACATCTTAACATCGCCAAAAATTTGCACCGAAATTTGTTGGCAGGTACAAACATAGAGCTTTTTCCCACATAACATAGAGCTTTTTCCCACATAACATAGAGCTGTTTCCCACATAGATGTCCTTTAACAACGTTACGTTGTCAAAGAGGGCACGGTCCTCGCTTACTGAGCTTTGATCGATCAGTATGCAGGATCAGCGGCTGGCTCTTCCTTCGGGCACGATATCCACTCGTTCTGGTCTGAACAAAATCTATCATCTACAAAATAAAAAACGTATACAATCGAGATTGCAAACGATGATTTTCTACTATTGAGTAAAGAAGAGAAATTTGACACAGGTGTCCGTGGATTTTCATTCTGACTATCAACTACACGATACAATAAATGATTTTTTCAAGTCGAAATAAGTTGCTTAAACTCCGTGAATAATTGTTATTCGATATTGACGTTCCTGAATTGCTCCCGGAACACCGACCTATTGCAATTAGTACTTTGCACAATTTACTTCGGTGTAACCAAATCTTTTTATATTTTTTTCCGAAGTCGCCCAATAGAAATGTATCTCTGAGAGACAGCAATCCTGGCTACTCTGACAACAGTCAAATATTTTGATCATGATAAAATAGACAGCATCAATTGCTGTCCACGCCGAGGCCGATTGGTTAGCTTATCCGACTGCTGTGCCAGCCTCTGGTGCTGCACGTCGCGAGATCGAGCCTCGGCAAAGGCATGTCGGTCTTGTGGCGGGGAGATTGGGCGCCTCCTCCCTCTGTGTCAGCCTAACTTGGCTACCCTCTCAATTGGGAGGATCCGGCTGTATGTCTTTAAAACATATACAAAATATATCAAACATAACAAATAAATGACGTTAGGTGTTGCTGAGCATGGTTGTACGGGGCTAGCGAAATGTGCATGCTCTCAAAATGATGTTTACCTCTCATCAAAATAACAGTTCTTCTTCCCACCAAAATAGTTCGATTGCAATGGCTCCTTCACATTCAACTCTAGTAATATCCGGATATACTTTGAACCTACTAAGGGTTGTTACTTGTAATAACAGATTTCCTTCTAGTTCAGTTACCATCGCAATGAATAATCTTTAATCAATGGGGGACAGGCCAATCAGAAAAGTATAAAATATATGAATCATGCATGATATTTGGGGGTTGGCGCTTGAGAATTCTTCTCCGATCGAACTCAAAACGAGCATCACGAACGTGACTCCTCGCTGACACATTCTACAGAGCAAACTCTCACTTTAAATCTCGACTTCGTGTTATCCTTCCTCTGTCACCACAATCGTACGATTCACCTGTGAGCTCGTTGGAGTGCTCCCTCGTCCATGTCTTCCAGAGCACTTGTTTGCAATCAACAATTAACATCACATGGCTGTATGGGACTTCAACGGATAGATTGCTCATTGAAGAAGTGTTTGCGTTGAGAGATGTTGAGTTTTTGTCAACTGACCAGCGGTTCCAGTGAAATGAGATTTGATTTTAGATGGCAGAGTAATAATTAGTTCCAGAATATTTCCAACAGTGTCTAAAAATTAGAATGAAATGTTACATTTACGATAAGTTCTTCCTATGAATACCATGCACTTGCAAACAATAAGAAGAAATAACACCTAATCAAGTCCCCCCAATTCATAATCAAATGCCTTCAGCAACAACTGTTTGTTTGCAATCAATATCACAAATATTTTTCATATCTCAAGTCCTTAGCTACATCATTATTGAATGGGTCAATATAAAACCTTGTGGCAGCCAAGATGGACGATCCTTGATCACTACTCCATTATAGTTCCTGATTAGCCCGTTAGTTGACGTGACGTGTAATCAGACCGCTAGTTTGTATCAATATTGACCAGTTTTTTAGTTGTAACATTTCCTGATTAGTTAATCCCATAGTTAGAGTTTCAGTTACAAAAAAGACTAATGATCAATCTCTATTTTCAATGTCAGATTTCGAACTTTCATGAAATAGATGGATGTTTTCTCCCTAAAACCATTATGATTAAATGACGACCACAATGAACCTTAAACGACTCTCTAGGTGGTATGCTCAATTATTCTCTATTACTTATCTTTTCAGGGGAAGAGCACGCGCAATAACAAACGAAGTGCTTTGATTTATCATGATTGTAATGGTATTAAATAAGAAAGAATAATATTACAATACTCAAAATTAGGCAGGTAAAAAGCTACTAAATTTGTCATCGTTGTTCTGTTAACAAAAAAATACTGTATATGAAACTTTCTTCTTGGAAATCATGTCACAAGAGTGGAGAGGTGAATCAATTTCATATGTTTACAATTGTGTTAAAACAACGCGAAGCCTCAGTGGTATAATATGTAATATATAGGAAGAAATTTAACGGAAAAGGTTTTCAAGTGAATGTCCTTCATACATGATATCTTCATAAATATTTTTAAATACAAATCTAAGCAAAGCTGTTCAAATGATGTTCAGTGCTCGCGACCTTTCCAGTTAACCAAGGAAAGATTGTAGTCCGTTCGTAGGTAAATCGTGACTAATGATGATGTTTGATGTATTGGCATACCTTACTTTCCGACCTGTGAATGCTCAGTCAATGAAACACAAAAGATTGTAAAAAATGTACGCAACAGAGTGCTGGATGTAATTTACATGCCTTTATGGAATAAATTATTCAGTTTCGGTTAGTTCGGTCTGTAAATTTGTTACGGTCGGCCTAATATTAGATTTGCTATTTTTCCTTTGTCGTCTAGTCAACACAATACATTGCTCATATTTCTTTCAAAAATTGAAATGTAACAATAAATTATGAAATTTCTAAAGATACATTCTAAAAATCATTCGTCTAGGGAATTCCAAACAAGCAACGCCTACATAATAATTCAAAACTGGTTTTTCAAAATTTTATCTCGAGTTTTAATTTTTCCTATGATAAAGTTATTATCCAGTGGAAGTATAACGGAACCTCTCCAGAGAGGGATGATTTTGTGGGTAACATGGTTTCCCCAGTATTGTGGATTATCTCTAGAACTAATGTGGGTAACACTAATGTGGGTAACTAATGTGGGTAACATGGTTTCCCCAGTATTGTGGATTATCTCTAGAACTAATGTGGGTAACACTAATGTGGGTAACTAATGTGGGTAACATGGTTCCCCCAGTATTGTGGATTATCTCTAGAACTAATGTGGGTAACACTAATGTGGGTAACTAATGTGGGTAACATGGTTTCCCCAGTATTGTGGATTATCTCTAGAACTAATGTGGGTAACACTAATGTGGGTAACTAATGTGGGTAACATGGTTCCCCCAGTATTGTGGATTATCTCTAGAACTAATGTGGGTAACACTAATGTGGGTAACTAATGTGGGTAACATGGTTTCCCCAGTATTGTGGATTATCTCTAGAACTAATGTGGGTAACACTAATGTGGGTAACTAATGTGGGTAACATGGTTCCCCCAGTATTGTGGATTATCTCTAGAACTAATGTGGGTAACACTAATGTGGGTAACTAATGTGGGTAACATGGTTTCCCCAGTATTGTGGATTATCTCTAGAACGATTGTTAAACTAGAATCAATAACAAAATAAGCACGACCAGATTCAGAGGAGAACTTCCACTCATAAGGGCAGCGCAAAAGAGCAGCTGCTGCTGCCTGCCCTGTTAAATATTGTGATCCGCGTAGGGAATTCTGTCATTTCTAGAAGGCAATTCAATTGTTCAGTCTCATGGGAGATCAACTCCACAGCACGAAGACTTGGGGTAGGATGATAAGTAGTAATACAAGTCAACGGAATAAATGACATTGGGAAAGAAAAGGGAAATAACATAAACTAACATATATAATTTTTAACGCAAGCAATTTTTTTTGTGCTAGTCATGCTTTGTATTGGCTTCCCTGTAATATCACAGTCCCACAACGTTAGTAAGGCCGTATTCTATTATACAGTATTTGCCTCAATCAGTCAATTAATTGGTATACTCATCCAGTAACACAGTTTTTAATCCAAAGCAGGAGGTTGCAATGAGGGTTAGTGGTCACAGAGGGAGATATGGTTGCCCAGTCTTTGAACTCACAGCACCGCGTTCAGTTCCCAAGCAACTGCTCCAAAGGTCGGCTCTACATCTGGAACAGCTATCCACTTGGGCATCAGAAAAAACATCTTTCCTTTGATGAATGAATACTGTTGCTAATTTATTGCTTGATGTACGAGAATTTTTTCCAATCTACTATTTTTTGATATTTTCCAGGATAAAAACATCTTTCCTGTTTGTCCCTATTCGAATATATTTTTGCCCTCACTAAACAATTTATGTTTCATTATTTACATTCTGGAAATATTTGTGTTCGATTGCAATCACTGGAAGAAAGAGATTCCCGTCTAATTAATTTTAACAGGCTGAATAAACGACACGGTTGAATAAACGACACGGTTATGTCGCAAGTTGGTCCATCTGGTATTTTGTTTACATTCCGTTTCAAATAACAACTTCTATATTGGGATAGTAAGTTAAAAAAAGTCATCTGGTATAATTATCTCAATGGAATGTACGTCATACTATGTTGTGCCTAATTAAGGTTTAATTTCCTGGCTATACAGTATATTGATTAACTTCCTGGCTCTACAGAATATTCAGAAGGAATATTCCAATTGCAATGAAAATGTAATAAAAGAGTGAGGAATAACACGGATTGAGGACGAGAGGTTGAGGCAAATGTTGGCAGACAGGAATGACTTCGAGGTTAACATTATAATATTGCATCAAAGGGCTTAGGACTCATGCCAGAGACACGCAAAATGTGTTTAGAAAGCCAATTAAACAGAGTTATGCTTGAGATGCATCGGGTTTAGAATACAAGAAGGTGAATACCAACAATGGCTTGGCAAACAACACATACTGCCCCTGTGATCAATCAATCGCTATGAACTATAACCATTACAACGGGAATAAAAATTGGTGCACTACAACAAATGTATGCATACACTGGAATAAGTTATAACAGAAATTTACACTTTCGGCAGGTAGTACGAGACTTGCAGCTTTGGAATTGATTCCCACTACATGGTAAATAAATAAATGGACGTGGTCAGAAACAATTGGGTTACCCCCGCTTTCGCCGACTTAGATCCTGCCATTGGATGTTGCTGTATCACAGCAACTAGCACTCTGAGGAAACAACTATTGCTCGTCATCCAACATACAGCGGTGGTCTGAGATGGTCAATGTTGGAGCCCACCATTCTCCCGTTGGCCCCCAGGCCAGAGTGTGAGGTGTGAGGGCTGGCCCAGTCTATCTTTCACTCTCACGGCTGGTGTTGAGCTGCCCAATACTTGCTACCTCGCCAGTAACTGACCCCAGTACTTCGTCGCCAGTCGGCTTTGAATTGACCGATGGTAATACGCAGGTTCCCTCGACGCCTCGTGCTCAGTGGTTTATAACCACTTGCACATCACTGCAGTCCTAAACTGTCTGTGGACAGTTTAGGACTGGCTCTTCTCTCACGTTGTCCTTCAAATGTTTTTCAAATAATGATAACAATATCCTTCACAGTATGTTCGTTGGTCCGATATGGGTTATCTGTACGTCGTTAACTTGTGTATTAACGAACGAAGAGATTTATTGATTTAAAATTCTTTTCAGAATCCTTAAATCCTAGTTTTGTTCAAATGAATCTTATTATTCAGATAACGAAGAACATACTTTACATTTTATATCCTCTTGTTACCTAATGAACGACTTTTCAACTAATGATTATGTATCAGGGTATCAGGGCAGTCGTTGTGTTGCACATCCCTGCAGTACGTAAACCGACGGCATAACCGACGAGTATCAGGGTAGTCGTTGTGTTGCACATCCATACAGTGCGTTAACCGACGGCATAGCCGACTGGTATAAGGGTAGTGCTCGTGTTGTACATCACTGCAGGGCGTTAACCGACGGCATAACCGACGGCAATCAGGGTAGTGGTGGTGTTGCATATCCCTGCAGTGCGTTAACCGACGGCATAACCGACGGCTATCAGGGTAGTGGTGGTGTTGCACATCACTGCAGTGCGTTAACCGACGGCATAACCGACGGCTATCAGGGTAGTGGTGTATTGCAAATCACTGCAGTACGTTAACTGACGGCATGACGGACGGGTATCAGGTTAGTTGTTGTCGTTGTGTTGCACATCACTGCAGTACGTTAACTGACGGCATGATGGACGGGTATCAGGTTAGTCGTTGTCGTTGTGTTGCAAATCACTGCAGTACGTTAACTGACGGCATGACGGACGGGTATCAGGTTAGTCGTTGTCGTTGTGTTGCACATCACTGCAGTACGTTAACTGACGGCATGATGGACGGGTATCAGGGTAGTCGTTGTCGTTGTGTTGCACATCACTGCAGTACGTTAACTGACGGCATGACGGACGGGTATCAGGGTAGTCGTTGTCGTTATGTTGCACATCACTGCAGTACGTTAACCGACGGCATTAACATATGAACGATTTCCACCCAAATCAATGTCCCACAATAGATTTTGAGAAAGTTGTTTGTATGAGATTCGGCAGTTGCTTCAGTCATTGTTGGATATTCAACAGCATTCCCAATCGTTGAACCCTGCCCCGGTGCATGCCATTTTGCTCAAAACTAGCCAGCAGAGCAATGAATCAGTGCTACCTCAAAGCGTGCCTCGGCAAGCAGTGCAGTGAGGGGCCATGCGGCCTCGTCGCCCGGTGCAGGCCGTGTAGTAAATGGGCCTCAATGAATAGAGAGCTGTCATCGCTAGGGGCGAGAAGCGAGGAATTGGCGCAACGATTTCTCACCGAGAGAGATCATGATGTTATATTTTATTAGAGGACGAGCAAGCAGTACTGCAAATGATCTTTTGTTATCCAATTGCCTTAGGTCCAGAAAAGTACCCTTGCGAGCACATCATGAACTGATCATCAATAATTTTACAATCAATTTGCACAGTCTGTTTTATCTACAACACATTTTCCATATTTTACCTAATGCACCAACAGATCAACCGACCGATGACACCGCTCTGCCAGCAATGGGGAGGATATAGATTATGGGTCAAAATAATTCTGTCATGCAATAAATAGGCAGAAAAAGTAGGACGAACCTCAATATTATAGTTTCTACAGCTCCAGAACCTAAGGTGGGACCGCCAGCAAATGAGAACTGATAAAATAGGAAATGCAAAACAGTTTGAAACTCCGCCGAAATGGAATTCTACAACGACGCTCTTCTATTTGAGTGATAAATGTGGGCTTGAAAATAAAGTGTTTGAAGAAGCAAATGCTAGTGAACAAGAACTGAAATTTATGTCACAAATGCAAATTCTGATTGAGACAAAATTAGTGTGAAGCAACTGACTGGTAATGGTTGAATTGAGACAGTGTGAATCAACTTAAGGGTGATAGTTCACCCAATATAACGTTAGGGTCATTGCAAAAGTTTAAAGAAAATGTATGATCAGATTTGATGGTTCCAAATA